>CBVK0100485616.1:0-18358 GCA_900067695.1 Picea abies
TATATATATATATATATATATATATATATATATATATATATATATAAAATTTGTTTTTATCTATAAACTATTTGTTGAAAATATTAAAATAATAAATTATTTTTAAAGCTATTTTTAAATTATTTACTCTTCTATAACTAATAGTAATAATAATTTTTCGTAAATATATTCCCTCATATTCCTTTTGTGTTTTTACTAACATTATTATAAAAGTGTTAAAATATTTTTTTAAGTTAATAAATTATTTATTAAAAACACATAAATTGTTTTTTAAAAATAGTTAAATAATAAATTATTTTGAAAATATTTTTTATTATTATTTATTTTATAAATAATAGTTACTTTCATGAAATTGAAGATATCTTTTAAATTTAGGTATTTTTACAAAATTAAAATTACAAAAATAATGTATTTGTAATTTTTTTTCCCTTCAAAAAATAATCTTCAATTTTTTACATTTTCTTAACATATTTCCACCCTACTAAAGAATGATTCAGAGTAACTAACTCTGAGTCATAATTTCATAGATTGGGATCATTAAAAACAACTAGCTCCTTATTTGAATATGTCTTTTCTTTCCACCTAGAGGGGTTTCATTGACCACGACCTCTCTAGAAGAGGAAATACCTATATTCATCTCTTCAACTCTATCCCTTTAGAAAGGATTGTATTCCTTGATGGTCAGGTTAGATTTTTTATTTAACTCATTCTGATCATTGCTAGTAGTCAATTGTCAATTTACCTCACCTCATTCATATCAATGTCACTATGTGAACTCGATTCCCTCTAAACAATTCCATGTCTTTAATTTTTATGTTGTCCCTTTCTTCCTTGGAGAAGGTTGAACTCAAGCATGGAGATAAATAGTTGGTAAATGACACAAAATATGATATATCTTGCAATAAATGTCATAATCCAAGACTTGTGTGTATTTAAAATATTTTCATTTGAGAATAATTTTTTTCTAATGACCCTTAAGGTCTATCTCAACACATATATTTGCATATGTACATTAAGAGGTTAATGTGATCTTAAGATTTAATTTTATGTAGCGTTGCCTAGCTTAACCAGGGAACATTACTATGTGGAATAACAAAAAACTAGAAATTTTCTTTTGATATATAATTCCTATAGCTTACTAGCTATGGATTAAATACATTTTTAACTAAAATATGATACCCATAATTAAATGCATTTACAACATTTTAAATGAACATAATGTATCCATAAAATCGTCTACAACAACACATAAAAATCATTCTCATGCACATGGTGAAAACATAACCATTAAACTCATAAGAGAAACTCTTAAAATAATTAAAATTATAAAATCATCTACAACAACACATAAAAATAATTCTCACGCACAGGGTGAAAACAAATCCATTAAACTCATAAGATAAACTCATAAAATAATTAAACACTTATCTTTTTAAAATGTTTGTCCAACCAGTTGCTTGGGAATGTTGTTCCACCAAATCATAGAATTGTTGTTACAAATATCAACAACATACCACCCTCAAGTTGGGGCTAGGAATCCATAAGAAAAGGGTTCCTCTAACAGTCCACACATAGCTCAAAATCGCACAAATCAGTGGTATCCTCCCACAACTATCCCAGATTTTGTCCAACACTCTTACTAGTCTCCTTAGAACTTATTCAATTTCCCATCAGGCCTAAACTTTGTTCCTTAGATTTAAGTAGGTATTTCAATACACTATATATATATGGTCCATATGTTAATAATAAATAATAATGGGAGGATATTATTATAGAGGACTTCATGAAGAGGGAGGATAGAACTATTGGAGAGGACCTAAATTTCACTTTGAAAAGGTGAGATATGAGAGGGGTTTCAATTTAAACAAATGGATTGGCTCATTTTTTCATTCATAAGTTGCAAGAAAATAGTTTGGTAGGTTTGTATCCTTTGAATATTAACTTGAATTGTAGGAATACAAATATAGAGGATGAGGGAGTATCTAAATAATAGACATATTTATGGTAGTAAACCACATATTGATGGAGGTAAAAAAAGTTACGATTTTGTTAGGCTGTGGGACTTATACATATCACTTTGCAATATTCTTGTATCTAGGAAGTAATGATGGGAATCCTTCTAGAACCTTCAATCTTATCCATTTGTTTATAGAAGAAATATTATCATACTTCGATAAATAAATAATGGAAGCCATTTAATGTCGAATTTGAATGAACCACAACGTTCTAGTTCAATGAAAATTTAGAAAGTCACTTCAAGATTTTCTATCTATTTGGACACACATAGACTATCAATCTAGGTATTTCTCATCACATTGGTTTCAATGGCCCATTGTAGGAATCAAAGACACATGTTGTGTGAATTAGATAAAGTTAAGAGCAATATGAGGAAGTGAGAATAAGGATTATGTTAGGTTTAGAAGGAAGTGGTCAATTTGACCCTTCAATGTTGTCAATGACATGAGATGTGGGAAGTAAATTTGTTGGTGGAATTTCATGAATGAGATAGGTATGCTATGCAAACTATGACTAAACTGAGGACTTTGAAAGAAATGATAAAAGAGATCCATTTCTTGACATAAATTCAAATGAACATGTATCTTAAGTTCGACTTGAATCTAAATTCTATATACTTTTTGGTTGCTAATGTTGTGCATTTATGAAACATATCCCCAAAGGTAACTCAATTCCCATCCCCTCAACTTCTAGTTTAATTAGTGAAACATATTCATATCGATATTTGGGACTCAAGGTTGGGGAAATGGTGGTGCTCCTCCTTCCTAAATATGGAAGCATATAAGGATGGATCATGCTCCATAGATATCCCAAGAATGGAAAAGTGCAAGGATGACTCTATTAAGAAATTCCAGGTGATAGAAAGTACCCTTCATCGGCCAACTTTCTACTTTTTCTTTTTGTATGAAATGTGCTATAACCTTTTTTTTGTTTTGGGTCTCCTTGAAAGGAATTATACTTACCATGACGTTAGTAAATTCATGTGTTGGTTAGGTGGCTATAATGGTTTTTGGAACAAATACTTGGTATTTTTAGTATTACATTGTGGCCACATATCTCTGTTTCTATATTACAATTCAACCTAGCTAGGACATGTTTTTTTTCTAATGCAGTGATGTGATCGTTGTTGATGTTAATAAAAGCTAGAGTTGATTTTTCCATGGAGAAAATGTGTGGTTTGTTTCAATTCATTCATGTATTTTTATACAGATAATATAAAATGTGATTGACTAAGGTGGAGGTGGCGAGTCCAAAATTTATCTAGAATGGATCATTATAGAAATTGTCATCTATTTTCGTACTTTTGGATGGAAACTTTTTAGTTATTGGCTTGTAGGGCCCATTTTCGGGGTAGGTCATGCTTTTTTTATTTGAGTATCATAACCTTTTGGATCCTATTTCCAACATTAAATGATAATTTTTGGGGTCAAATATGTGTGAACAAAGTTTGTAGCCTCTATATATTGTTTTACACATCAAGAGATTTCCATTTATGAGAAAATCACTTCAATCAAAGTTCATCTAGAGAATTTATTCCTATCACATGTTCACCTACCATATTGACCACCATGATACCAAGTGGATGTCACATCAACTCATATCACTCACACATGATACCTCTTTACTCAACGATTTTTCCTCTTTTTCTCAAAAAATTGTATGGGTACAATATCCCAACGTTTTCCTTTCCAGATCTTTGTTTTTTCCATGAAATCTCTACGATTACAGTCATACCCTCAACCTTTTTCTCACAATCATACTCTACACCCTTACACTGTGTTTCTGAGAATTTTTTCTAAACCAACGGAGTGATTATAGTTGGGACTTACCCAACGTCCCCACAATCCTTCTCTATGCCCTGGGTAGTAAAGCTTCTCTGCGATTTTCAGGGATTCGTTCTACAAAGTTGTTGGGGCATTTACTCTATTTTCTGGAAGTTACCAATTCTTTAATTTTGATGCCCTAATAATTGTTTTCTATTTTACACTTTGTATTCTAACCTAGTCATTGTCTTTTGCCTTGGGTTAATCATGTGATATTGTAATTTGTCATGCCACTTGCCTTCCTCTTTTAGCATCTAGGTTGTATTTAATGTATTGCTATCTATTTCCTTACTGCAAAAATTATAATTTCATTGAAGGCAGTTAAGTAATTAAAATTAACTTGTCATGAACTCCTCATAACTACTATTACTCAAATCTAGTAGAGCTTACTAAATTCTAGACTATTAGAAATTGCAGATACAATGCTCTCAAAAAATTGATTTTAATACATTCAAGTACGAAGAATGTATCCTTGCATGCTACTTAAATGATGGTCTTCAACCATCTCCATGAGCTAGATATGGTGATGGGGAAATAATTCACTGGAAAGTTATTATTGATAATAGTCACTTGTGCAAGTAGTTAATAATACATATAGGTTACAAAATTATACACCTAAGGAACTATGCTCTTGCTCTTGTGGATTTTCATTCCTTATGTGTAGTTGATCATCTAGTCTTAATGTATGTAAATTGAATGCATCCTTAAATTAATACACATAAATTGAATACGTCCTTCAATTAATGTATGTAAATTGAATGCCTCAATGAATTTATGCATGTAATTTAATGTATTTGGAATTTAATATTGATATGATGAGTTATGTAATTAGTTGATGTATGATCGATGGAGTACTTGAATTATTTGCGCCATGAATAAATGGATATTTACTCTTGCGCAATGGATATTTAATGTCAATGAATGATTAATTTGATAATTTGATTGTGCGCACTGAATAATGTTACACATGTTTAGTTAAGTGGTTAGATTTCTCGTGCACCATGAAATCATTGTGGATGAATGGATGATTCAGTAATTCAAATTACTCTTATGCCTTTAACTATGTAAATTTATGATTTATTTAGAATTCGTTTACTCTTTGCGCCTTGAATAATGTTAATGAATAGGGGATGGAGTGATTAGAGTTCCTTGCACCACATATCAAATATTGTTGCATGATCGGTTATGTATTTTCTTAGTCTTTTGTCTTGAAGTTAATGTTGATGTATGTTGAATTATGCAATTATAATTAATTGTGTGACATGAAATTAAATTTGATGATTTGTCTTGTGCCTTGATTAATTACTGTTTAATATTGATCGATTTCCTAGTTGATTGTCGACTTGATTGTGTTAGTGGTATGTATACACCTCCTTGTTCCTCATAAAAATCGCCATCCCCGAGTCCTTAAATGGTCAAAATCAATCGAATGAATCCTAGGCTTGAGCGTTTCTTATGTGTCTTGGAGGTCCTAACCTTGCAAGGTAGGTTGGACGGGTAGCATATTTATGTCATATTTATGTTATCTTATTATTATAATTATGTTATCTCATGTTATCTTTGTGTTATCTGATGATTATATTATGTGATGAGTTGAGCAAGTAAAATTGTTGATGATTCCAGTCAATCATGATGAGTTTATCTTGCGTCACAATTTAGGATGCTTTTTTATTATGTGTCATTATCTAACATGATGATGTGTTGATGTGTTGATTTTGTGTCATTACTAATTATGTTGATGCATTGGTAACGATGTTATTGATTACGATGATGTGTTTCTTGTAATTATTTAATTATGATGTCGTTGATTATGAAATGCTTGAATTATGTGTTGACGCTAATTTCTGATGCTTAAAAAAAAATAGTTTACCTATGGTGTTTCTCCTTTCTTAATCGTAATGGAGGGGTCATTACATATGGTATCAGAGAAGGTTCAACCCCAAGACTTGGGATCATTATGCCTTCCACTATAATAAATAATTGATTAATAATTTATCACTAATTAAATTGAATTTTGTCACTGCAGGTAATCATGGTTAGAGGATGTCACAAAGGTAGATGATGTGGTGTTAGTGGATGAGGTGTGATACTTCCAGTATCATCCACGCTAGAGGGGTCTAACCTCCAAGGCGAAGAAAAAGTCATTGACAGGAGTAAATTGTTGTGGGGGATTTGGTTGGGTTGATGAGGTCCTTTCAGAGGATGTCATAGGCCTTGATTAACTGACTGGATAGAGATGAGGCCATGGTGCCTATACCCATTGAGGATCCACAGTGCACCCCAAATGGTACTATTAGCATTAAAAGGGAGCTCGAGAAGATCAAGTTTCTTGAGTTCCTGGGTGACACAGATGACACAGCCACCAAGGCATGGTTGAAGAACATGTATATGTTCTTCTCACTTCACAACTACACCTCCAAAATGAAAGTTCACATGGCGATATTTTAGCTGAAGGGAAGAGATATTCTATGGTGGAATACATTCCTACCACAACTGAACATGGTTGTCAAAGAAGTGTCATGGGAACTGTTTGAGGAGAGGTTCCGAGAGAGTTATTTGTCAAAGGAATTAATTGCACGCTAGATCAATGAGTTCAAAACCTTGCGACAAGGTGGTCATACGATGCTCGAGTGTGAGGTTTGTTTCATGGAGCTTCTTAGGTATGATCCACATATGAATACTAAGAATATCAAGGTCAACAAGTTTGTATTCGACCTTAACGTCATCATTCATGTGAAGGTGAGGATCCTAATGCCTCATAAATTGCATGATGTAGTCCAAAATGCCTTCATAATTGAGGAAGACCTGATTAGCGGGGGTCAGAGAAGGACTCCTACAAGACCGATGGGATAGGCGACATTTGATCAGACATCGGGTAGAAATTCGTCGAGGTTTCGAGGTACTCTAAGAGGATCCGTGTTCACGACACCACGAAAACTGAATCCTCAACAATAGACTACCTACATAGGACCACAACACCAACAACAACATCATCTGCAAAAACAACAGTTTTGGCATGTTCAACAGAACAAAGCAGGGTTTCAGACTAGTGTGCCAACAACTACTACTTCAAGGACCAGGGGTACTGGACCGAAGACCGGATGCTGGACATTTGGAGAGCCACACTACTAGCACGAATAGCTAGTTTAAAGGGTTAGATTAGTCGGGTCAGCTTCACACACTATCGTTAGAGATTTGGGAAAAGCCCACCAGATTTATGCAACAATGAATAACCATCAAGACGAGCACCAGTCTACTATGATGAAGACATCAGGTACCATCGTTGACCAGAAATTTAGTATTTTTATACATCTCATTGCTATAGAGAGATTTATTTCTAGTGCAACGCCAAAAAGAATTAAAGTAAAGGAAGTCAAACATGACGATTTTCGCTATGTGGAAATGGCTTTAGGATCCAAGAAGAAGGTTGTAGGAAAGGTTACAGAATGTAGCCTCAACCTGGGAGATTTTGTGACGAAGGCCAACCTATACATCACTATCTTAGGATCTTATGACGTCGTGATCGATATCGGTTGGTTGGAATCACATGATGTGATACTCAACTGTAAGAAAAAATGATTGAGTTTGACTGATGATGAGAGACAAAGATGAGTGATTGTAGGAAGAAACCAAGGAGTTTCCCTATGGTTCATTTCTTTCGTAAAACTACAGAAGAGAATGCACAAAGGATGAAAGATATATGCAATATTAGTGTCGAATGACAAGGGCATGGTGGAAGGATTAGAAAACCTTTCGATAGTATGAGAGTTTGTGAACATGATCCCAAAAGAGTTGTCAAGTTTGTCTCCCAAAAGAGAGCTAGAATTTACCAACGAATTAAAACCTGGAACTTAATCGATAGCAAGAACACCTTATTGTATGTCGACCCCTAAGTTATAAAAGTTGAAAATGCAATTGAAGGAGTTGTTGGACCTAGGACTTATATGCCCAAGTGTGTCACCTTGTAGTGTGCCTGTTATTTTCATACAAAAGAAGGATGGGTTGTGGAGACTCTGTATTAACTACCGTCAATTTGAGCAAGGCAATGATCAATAACTAGTATTCGTTGCCAATAATAGATGATTTTTTTGATCAAATGAAGGGTGCGACAATGTTTTCAAATATCGACTTGAGATCAAGATATCACCAGTTACAAATCAAAGAGGAAGACATTCCTAATACTTCATTCAAGATGAGGTTTAAACATTACGTGTTTACTATTTTACCATTTGGACTGAAAAATGCCCCAGGGGTATTCATGATCTTGATGAATAGGGTGTTTCACAAATACTTGGACAAGTTTGTTCAAGTATTCATTGATGACATATTGATATATTCTCGGACGATGGAAGAGTTCAAGTATTCATTGATGACATATTGATATATTCTCGGACGATGGAAGAGCATGACGAAAATTTGTTCTCGGTACTATATTGTTTACGAGAGAAAACATTATATGGGAAATTGTCAAAATACTCTTTTTATCAATCAATGATTCATTATTTAGGGCATGTTATCTCCAACGAAGGCATATTTGTGGATCTAGTGAAGGTATAGGTTATTGTGGAATTTCCTAGGTCAATGAACGTACTAGAAGTATGTAGCTTCATTGGGTTAGAAGGATATTATCAAAGGTTCGTCAAAGGTTTTTCGAAGATAGCAAATCTGATTAAAGAATTGCAGAAGAAAAACCAGAAGTTTGTATGGATAGAGAAATGCACGGAAGCATTTCGAAGGATCAAGTATTTGTTGATGAAAAAAATGATACTAAAAGTCTTGGACCTGGACAAGGACTTCTTGGCATGCACATATACATCCAAGGAAGGCTTAGGCGGATTCTTGATGCAAGATGGTCGAGTGATTGCCTACATCTCTAGAAAATTAAGAAAGCATGAGGAGAACTACACGACGCACGATTTGGATTTGTTGGCCATTGTGTATTCCATGAGAGTGTGCAGACACTATTTGATTGGATGGAAATTTGAACTAAAAACAAACCACTGTGGTTTGAATAACATTTTTACGCAAAGTGACTTGAACACCTGACAAAGGCGTTGGTCAGAACTGCCCAGCGAATACGATTTTGAGATAACCTACATAAAAGGAACAATGAAAAGAGTGGAATTGTGTGTTAAGTCAGAGACCACACATATTTTTGGTGATACCTCTTCAGATGAGTCTTCAAGAAAAGATTCTAACTATACATATCGACGAGGACTAGTATAAAGAGGTTAAAGAAAATATCAGACGAGACACCATGTTGGTACCTAGGTTTGAAGGATATACTTTGGACAACACCGAATTAATGAGTTATATTATTTGGATTTACGTATTGATGAGTTGAGAAGTTTTATCTTGAACAAATCTCATAGAGAAATGTACATGGCTCATCCCGGAGGCATGAAGATGACGACAGACCTTAAGCCCTTATTCTTCTGGAAAGGAATGAAGGAGGACATAGGTAGCTACATGGCGAGGTGTCTAGAATGTCAGTAAGTGAAGGCTAAACATAGACATCCGAAAATATTACTACAACCACATGCTATTCGAGAATCGAAATGGGAGGTCATTCGGATGGAATTTATTGTTGGATTTCCACTGACAACAAGGAGGCATGACTCAATTTTCATGGTATTTGACACTCTAAAGAAGAGTGCACATTTTATTCCTATGCATATGATGTATCATGTGCCATACATAGCTAGAGTTTGTATCTGTGAGATTGTGAGATTGCATGGCATTCCTAAGAGTATCATATTCGATCAAGAATCAATGTTTACAAGACAATTTTGGACTAGTTTCCAAGAGGCCTTGGGAACCCAACTTAACTTTAGTACCACATATCACCCAGAGATAGACAGGAAGACAATAATAATGAACCAAATCTTGGAGGATATGTTGTGTATGTACGTGATGGACCAACAAAAAATTTGGGAAGAGTTTTTTCCACTGGTAGAGTTTGTGTACAACAACAACTATCAAAACACCATTAAGTTGGTGCCATTTGATTTTCTTTACGGGCGACTGTGTCAGACTCCTTGGAGCTAGGATTGACTTGAGGATAGGGTCATGATAAGACCAAAAGTGATCCAATAAATGGAATAACAAATGAAAATGATAATACAAAGGATTAAAGAATCTCAAGATCGACAGAAGAGTTATGTCGATGTGCATTGAGTTGACCGTAGTTATGAAGTTGGTGATCGAGTCTTCTTGCATGTGAAACTGCACAAGAGTTCGATCAAGTTTGGAAAGGTTTCTAAAATCTCTCCTAGTTTTGTGGGACCTTTAGAAGTCATGGAAAAGAAAGGGCCTGTGGCCTATCGACTAGCCTTGCCTGATTTTTTGAGGTGTATGGATGATGTTTTTCATGTATCTGTTTTGAGACATTATGTTAGCAATCCTACACATGTGATTGACATGAGTTCCTTGCATGTGTCGAACGAGGGTGCACTCACGACGGAGCCAATCTGTATTTTGTACAATCACATTTGACAGCTACAACATTGAACAGATGATCAAGTCAAGGTCCAGTGGGACAATTATAGTCCACACTCGGCTACCTTGGAGGACGCATATGATATGCACCAACAATTTCCATATTTAATGGATAGTTTAGACATATAGATCTTGTGAGATTCTTTATTTACTACATTTAATATATTGTACAAGTTCAGGACAAAGTTTAAAACAAGAGGGCTCTTGCGAGCACATGTTATTGACTTATTCTTTGAGGACATTTACATGCAAGTAATCTAGTTATAGTACATGGTTATGGTTTCTCTTAACGATTTTGTGATGATGTTGAGGGATTATGATATTATGTTATTTGATATATATGTATTGATAGATTTTATTGAACAGTTTCCCCTGAGTGTGTAGGACACTTGACAGATTGTGGATGTCGATGGCATCAATGGATCTCCTAGGACTCTGGATTGAATCAGGGAGTGGGTTTTATTGGTTTGAGTATTTCATTTATGCATATGTGAAATATGATCGATTATAGTATGATTTTGTATGTGTATCATTGACAATGTTTCTTTGATGGATGTATAATGATGATTTCTTGCTAATCCGACTTACATAAGGAGTAAAGGGGCCATGCACATAGAACAGACATTGAGGGAGAGGTGTGGTAGCGTCCCTATCACAACCTACTAGAACTCTTGTCAGGGCTCGAATTGTAGGTTAACGATTATCTAGTTTGAGAGGTCCACGATGTCATGAGGGAAGACAGAGACAGTCTCTCACAAATATTTATATGGGGTGTGCAATAAGGCAGGGTCTTTATTCCTTAGAGGCCTTTAGTCTCTCATAAGTTCGTCTGAATGGAGTGTTGATTCAAGGGGTTTGACAACAACCAAAACTAGTCAAAGGCGAGTGGAACCCTTGGAGCATGAAGTGTGTCTTGAAGGGCACATCACGTAAATAAAAATTGAGTCAATGAATCTATGTGGCCTAGAAAACCCTGAGTGAATAATTAACCTTACAAAATATTTTTTTTTTTTAAATAAAAAGCAGAACCTTTGTATTAAGCTGGCAAAAAAAGAAAACAACTGGCATACATAGGCCAGCTGTCCTGCCAACAGAGGAAACCAGGACAACTGGCCTGTCGGACAATTATAGTCCACACTCGGCTACCTTGGAGGACGCATATGATATGCGCTAGTAGTTTCCATATTTGTTTGATTGTTAGACATTTATATCTTTTTAGATGCTTTATTTACTACATTTACATACTGTGAGACTTCGGGACAAAGTTTAGAACAAGAGGGGTGTATGTAACATCCCTCTCTTGCGATCACATGTTATTGACTTATTCTTTGAGGAGAGTTGTGTGCAAGTGATCTGGTTTTATTATATGGTTGTTTGTTTTCTTATGGATTTTTATGATGATGTTGACGGATTACAATGTTATGTTATTCGATATCTTTGTATTGACAAGTTTGTCGTGACTGTGTAGGAAATTTGATAGATTGAGGATGCAAATGGAATATATGGACCTCCTTCTACTCTGGATCGAGTCAGGGAGTGGATTGTATTGGTTTGGGTATTTTATTTATGCATATGTGACATATTATCGAGTATATTATGATGTTGTTTATGGATCATTGACAATGTTTCATTGATGGATGTAGGTTGTCAATTTCTTTCTAACCAGACTCACATAAGGAGTAAATGGCCCATGCACAACAACCAGATATTGGGGGAGAGGTGTGGCAACAACCTTATCACAGCCTACTAGTACTCCCACCATGGATTGAATTGTAGGTTAACAATTACCTAGTTCCAGAGATCCACGATGTCGTGAAGGAAGACTGAGATAGTTTCTCACGAATATTCTAAGGGGTGCGCAATAAGGTAGTGTCCTTATTCCTTATAGGCTCTTAGTCTCTCACAAGGTCGCCTAAATGGAGTATTGACTACAAGGGTTGGACAACTACCAAAACTAGTCAAAGGTGAGCGACACCCTTGGAGCGCGTACTGCATATTGAAGGGAAAATCATGTAATTAAAGTTTGAATCAAAGGTGAGTGGAACCCATGGAACATTGAGTGTGTCTTGAAGGGCACATCACGAAATTTAAAAAAAAATGAGTCAATGAATCTAGGTGGCTTAGAAAACTTGAGCAAATGTTAAACCTTATAAAATCTTGAGCACCTACCGAATTAATTAATTGATTAATTAATTAACTACATAAATGAATTTATTGAGAATTATCCCTAAGGGTCTAGGCGTATGCAAATAAATATTTAACTAAGCCTAAGTCTAAGTGAGTGAGAAGACTAAAAACTAATTTTTTAAATTAAGTAATAAGCAGAGGAAATAAATAAAATTAAGATGAAAATAAAAATAAATCCAAAGGAGTGAATAATACAATTGTGCAAGTAAAAACCAAATTAGAATTTAAAATTAAGAAAGGAATAGAGAGAACAAGAATGTGTAAGCATAGAAAGGTATCTAAAGTCTAGTCTAACTAGAGAATTCTCCTATTTAAGCTCAACTCTATTTTATAAAGGCGTTAGTCATAAATGGGAAATAAAGGGATTAAAGGGACCAGTAGGAGTGATTTTAGGAGCACCTTTAGGATGGGTGGGGAAATTTGTCATTTTATTAAATTAATTGGTGGATTTATTGGTGCAACTAAGTGAATGGGTGACACGTGTATGGGGGAATAATTCCTAATAATTAAAAAAAAATGAATTAAATGTGAAAATGGCAAGTGGTCACCAAGAAATTTCTATAAAACAAATGGCTGAGAGGAGAAATGATTATCATTGGTATAAGTAAGGTTATGTTGTATAAATTCTGATTGGTTTTTCTTGTGAGAGTTGGGACACCCAGCTCGAGAGAGAAAGAGTGGTAGCTCTACCCTGTAAGGTGAGCTAGGAGCTAGAGTATTATGGTTGTGGTTGGGCGTGGCCCCTTTGCGGCTTGGGAGGATAATGGGGAAGAAGAGTACACCTAGCATTGATTGGGAGGTATCGGTGAAGTCTTTATGGTTAGCAAGAAGACAAAGGAAGTGAACGTTTGTTTCCAAAGATCATCATCAATCCTATCTTTATGGGTCACAGTATTTCATTTGAGTTGCAATGTACTATGTTGTTATTGTATTTTCATTTGAAGTTGCAATGCATTAAGTGTTTATTGTACATACATTTTGGGGTATTCATCTACGTTTTATGTTGCACATTTTAATGTACTATGTTGTTATTGTATTTTCATTTGAAGTTGCAATGCATTAAGTGTTTATTGTACATACATTTTGGGGTATTCATCTACGTTTTATGTTGCACATTTTCCAAATGATTTGTGTTACCTTTGCCCAGTGATCTTGTTGATTTTTTCCGTGTGATTCGGTCTCTTTAAACCTCTGTGATTTCCTTGTTACCCAATGATTATCTCCATTGCTTATTGATTATTTTTAACTTGTTACCCAAAAATTGTATCTAATGTTCATCGATTATCTTGAACCTTTCTTACACAACGAATCTTCTAGATTGCTCAGCGTTTTGATTGTAATCACTTCTGCAATTTTCCAGGACCCTTAATGTGTTTCGCTGGTAATATTCTCTGTGATTGCCTTAAATACTCAGCGTGTTTTTGTTGTATTCTTCTCTCAAACTTTACTCGTATTTATCCCAACGTTTTTACCACCTACACTCAACGAGTTTACCACTGTTTACACTGTGAATTTACTTGTATTTTCCCCAACGTTTTACCCCTTACGCTCAGTGATTTTACCACTGTTTAAACTGCGAATTTACTTAAATAGTGTTTTTACCACTTACACTCAACGATTTTACAATTGTTTACACTATGAAATTACTTGGATTTATCCCAGCGTTTTTACCACTTACACTAAGTGATTTTACCATTGTTTACATTATAAATTTACGTTGATTTCACCCAGGGTTTTTACCACTTACACTCAACGATTTTACCACTGTTTACACTACGAATTTTCTTGGATTTCGCCCAACGTTTTAACCTCTTTACTCAACGATTTTCCCCTTTTTATCAACAATTTGTATGGGTACAATATCCCAATGTTTTCGCTTTCTAGATTTCTATTTTTGGCATGCAATACCTACGATTCTAGTCATACCCTCAGCCTTTTTCTACAGTCATACTATGCGCCCTTGCGTTGAGTTCCTCAACGTTTTTTCTAAAACAACAGAATGATTATCATTGGGACATACCCAACGTCCCCAGAAGTTTTTGGGGCCTTTACTCCGTTTTCTGGCAGTTACCAAATCTTTAATTATGATTCTGTAATTGTTTGCTATTTTACACTTCGTATTATAAATTGGTCATTGTCTTTTGCCTTGGGTTAATCATGTGATGTTGTAATTTGTCATGCCACTTACCTTCCTCTTTTAGCATCTAGGTTGTAGTTAATTTATTTCTATCTATTTCCTTACTGCAATAATTATAATTGCATTGAAATCGTTTAAGTAATTAAAATTTCCTTGTGGCCAAATCCTCATAACTACTATTCCTTGAATCTAGTAGAGCGCACTAAATTCCAGACTATTAGAAATTTCCGATACAGTGCTCTCAAAAATTTTCATTTAATACATTCAAGTTCAAAGAATGTATCCTTGCATGCTACTTAAACGATGGCCTTCAACAATCTCCATGAGCTAGATACAGTAATGGGGCAATAATTGACTGGAAATTTATTATTGATAATAATAACTTGTGCAAGTAGTTAATAATACATATAGGTTAGACAATTATACACCTAAGGAACTGCGCTCTTGCTCTTGTGGATTCTCATTACTTACGTGTAGTTGATCATCTAGTCTTAATGTATGTAAATTGAATGCGTCCTTTAATTAGTGCACACGTCCTTTAATTAGTGCACACAAATTGAATGCGTCCTTGAATTAATGTATGTAAATTGAATGTGTCCATGAATTAATGCATGTAATTTAATGCATTTGGAATTTCATGCTGATATGATGAGTTATGTAATTAGTTGATGTATGATCGATGCAGTACTTGAAGCGCCATGAATAAATGGATAGTTACTTTTATGCAATGAATATTTAATGTCGATGAATGATTAATTTAGTAATTTGATTGCACGCATTAAATAATGTTATGCATGTTTAATTAAGTAGTTAGATTTCTTGTGCACCATGAAATCATTGTGGATGAATGGATGATTCAGTAATTCAAATTACTCTTGCACCTCTAACTATGTAAATTTATGATTTCTTTAGAATTTATTTACTCTTTGCGCCTTTGAATAATGTTAATGAATAAGGGATGGAGTGATTAGAGTTCCTTGCACTAGGTATCAAATGTTGTTGCACGATCAATTATGTGTTTTCTTAGTCTTTCATCTTGAAGTTAATGTTGATGTATGTTGATTTATGCAATTAGAATTACTTGTGCGCCATGAAATTAAAGTTGATGATTTCTCTCGCGCCTTGATTAATTATTGTCTAAGATTGATTGATTTCCTAGTTGATTGCCGACTTGATTGTGTTAGTGGGATGTAGACAACTCCTTTTTCCTCAGAACAATCGCTATCCCTAAGTCCTTAAATGGTCAAAATCAATCGAATAAATCCTAGGATGGAGCATTGCTTATGTGTCTTGGACATCCTAACCATGCAGGGTAGGTTGGATGGGTGGCATCTTTATGCCATTTTATTATTATCGTTATGTTATCTCATGTTATCCTTCTATTATCCGATGATTATCTTATGTGATGAGTTCAACGAGTAAAGTATTGATGATTCCAGTTGATCATTATGAGTTGATCTTGCGTCTCTATTTAGGATACTTGTTGATTATGTGTCGTTATCTAACTTGATTATGTGTTGATTTTGTGTCATGACTAATTATGTTGGTGATTTGGTTGTGACGTTATTGATTACGATGATGTGTCACTTTTGATTCTTTAATTATGATGTTGTCGATTATGAGATGCTTGGATTATGTGTTGATGTCAATTTCTAATGGTTAAAAACAATTTTTTTTACCTGTGGTGCTTTTTCTTTCTTAGTCGTAACGGAGGGGTCGTTACACACAATGTCCATGGAAACTCCATAATGAGTGCCCACTTCTTTGTGTTTTCATTTCATAACTAAAAAGAAAAGAGAATACAATAGGCCTCACCTTTTAGATCCGTTCTTCGTGTATTGGGTTTTTCTAAGGTACATCTTGTGTTCATTATGTGAATGGTGTATTATTTTCTTACCTCCCTTCATTTTAGTTTATATTAATTTAGTATGTTCATGGATTAATCTAGTAATATCAAATCTAAATCTAAATAGAACATTGCATAACAAGATATTTCAAAAACAGATTAATATCTATCATCACTAATTGTTCCAATTTCATATCCACAACAATTTACAAATTAAAAAAATAAAAACATATTGTATTCAATGTAATCATTTAATACATAGAAAAATTATATATGCAATGTAACGGTTGAATACATGGTGAATTGAAAAACAAAAAAAACACATTATTATGTATGTGACATACATAAATTAGAGCACATAGATTATGTGTTCAATGGTAGCTTTGGTAACAAGCTATAAAATGGAAAACACTCATTATTAATCAATACAATACACATAATGTAAAACATCACTAAGTCACTCTCGTATATTAACATCGACATAAATCATTTACATAAATCGAGAGCAATGGATATAGATAACACTCATGACAAGTGTA
This sequence comes from Picea abies, assembly GCA_900067695.1. Lineage (NCBI taxonomy): Eukaryota > Viridiplantae > Streptophyta > Pinopsida > Pinales > Pinaceae > Picea > Picea abies. The sequence continues at coordinate 17,047 of CBVK0100485616.1, forward strand.
TACCAAGATCGTGTGAATTGACATGCAATCCTTCATTGACTCTAAAAGAATGCTTGGATTCTTACTAAATAATTTTACATAGTAAGAATTGTTAAGGTTGTGAAAACTACTCACACTATTATATTGTGTTGTACCAAATTATTTATTATTCTTATATCTACAACAAAGCATAATAATGCAAAATTGGATAACAAAGTTTGCAATTTATTTTGTGAATTCATAGGGTCTACTACATAATGGAAATAGCAATAATATAGCGCATACTTATCACCATCATAAGTCAATATTAACTCTGCATCTCTGAAACATAGATAGTGAACAAATCCTTGGAGGTGAAAGCCCTTCTTAAAAAAGTAGAACTTGAAAAAGATATATACCTCAACCATTTTAATCCATTTCAGTATTTGATAAATCCATAATTAAATAAATCTAAATTAATATAATATACACAACCTACATAAACATCTAAATCCACACAAATGTTATAGTTTGCATGGTGTGATCTTACTATGCCCATTTTAAAATGATATTACTACTTACATGTAAACTATATATATATATATATATATATATATATATATATATATATATATATATATATATATAATCACTTCCATGCCAATGTACAAATAATTTTATTTTTACATTTTCAATCTATTTTTGAATTTTTCCTATTATTTAATTTACTTTTATTTAATTTATGGTAAATGTTGTAATTTTCCAATTATATGTTAACGGAAGTTTACAAATGATTTATCAAATAATAAGTTTTTCATAAATTTTAAATTAAAAAAAACTTTCATCCATTTAAGATCATTGGATTTCGACTTTAACTTTATAACCCCACTCTCTTGTACAAGAGCACTCACCATGTGTAATCCATTCTCAACCTAAAAACCACATATTTAGCCCACGACACTCAATGGGACAAATTCTATAATTTATTTCTTTATTTGAATTGCAAAAGCTGATATAAAATTGAAAAAATATAACCATTTGCATTTGTGAAGGTAAATAATTAAAGTATCTCTCACCTAGTTGATGGGATCATGCCCATTTGTGAAGTTGATCTTCCTAGGGAAGACACGTATTTTGTTCTCGAGTCATTGAGGAAGGAAAACGTTGTACGGATAAGGAAGACATGTATTTTCTTTAGGAGTCATTGTGGAAGGAAAACGTCATGTGGATAAGTTCATCGAAACCTAATGCAATCATCAATATCTTGAAGCCTCTCTAGTGTCACGAAAAAGGCATATTCTTATAAGGAACTGTTTCCTTTTAAGAATCAAGTTAGTTATTACGATGCTCTGTT
>CBVK0100485617.1:0-18357 GCA_900067695.1 Picea abies
TACTATTGGAAGGTCCAGTGTTATTTGAGAGGAAGGACGTTACATCTTCTAGGACACGAGCATTTTATTTCTTTTTGATTCCCCACACGGACAAAACCCACTTACCCATATATATGCTTCTTTTTCAAAAAACATGTTATGTATGATGCACATATGATTACAGTTTGATTTGGATATATATATTGTGTAAACATTCAACACAAAGGCTCTTATTTCTATACTACTCTCACCACTTTTTCAACACATTCACACAGCTAGTCTAACATCATAGAGGAACCACAGAACCCCTATCATTCACGATGCTTGCTAAAACTCCCTCCTATCCTATGGGGAGTGTCTAGTCCTACCCACTCATCGACACCTCCTTCACACACTCCTATGAGTGCTACTATTTTAGGATCAGCATTGCTTGGTTCTACATTACTTGGGTCCTCTTCCCAAGGTCATCCGTTCACTCTCTCTCCTTTACACAGAAGAGGGGGACCCACTTCCTCTCAAGGAGGAAGCATCAACCCACCTAGCCCCCCTCAAGGGTCTGGTTAACGACACACAATGGCTGGAGCTAATCCTTCCCCCCCACTACAGATTCCATATTTAGCCTCTCTTAACATACTGGATCTCAGTAAACTCACCAATGATCCTATATTGCATGATCCCACATGGCCTGCAATGCCAACCAAACTACCTTCAGACATACCAAAGTTTGAAGGAAAGGCAGGCGATGACCCTGCCACCCATGTCATGACCTTTCACCTATGGTGCTCCTCCAACAACATTATGGATGATTCCATCAGACTGTGATTATTTCAATGCACACTCACTGGCCCATCGGCTAAATGGTATGTCAAAGAAAAATCAGGGTCCCACGCAACTTTTGAGTCATTGGCCAAAGCATTCTTGACCTTCTTCCAATTACCCATCTGCCATGACAATGGTCTAGAACTACTTTCTAATTTCAAACAAACCTCAGCCACACACATCGCTGACCACATTCACAAGTGGTGTAGGCGATGTAGTTTGTGCAAAGAAGAAACCACCAAGCAATAATGTCTCGACTCATTTCTTAGATCACTTGTCTCTCTCCTTGGTAAGGATGTAGCTTCCACCTTCCCTCAATCTGAAGAGGAAGTCATCAGTAAGGCCCAATAGTATGACCTCATCTATGCACAATCAGGGTACTTATACACAACACTTCCTGATCTTCCAAAATCTATGCCATTTGGCCAAGAAAAACCTGCGATGTCTCATTCAGCAGACGGGTTTATTGGTGCTACCACTCACCATGGTCCACAACCCCAACCACCACCGATGTCTGGAACACCTCAATACCCACCGGCATATAGGGGCACTTCTTATTACCCCCCACCACCTTATCAACATCCATACCCTGTTGCTATACCTCCACCCATCAGTGGACCATCGTTGGCACCCCCCATACATCCACCTATTCAAACAAACAATGGTACTCCCTCTACCTCATCTTATAGTACTTGTGAAGGCACTACGCCTTCCTATATACCTTATGGATCAGTACCACTGCAGAATCCCTACTTCCTGTTTCCTGGTCCTCCACAACCCATGGCTCCCCCACATCCTCATGCAGGGGTGAATTTTGTTCAACCCTTTGCTGTTCAACAATACCAAAATTTTGAATAGTTGAATACAGCCAATCCAACCCATCCATCGAACAATGCGAAGAAGAAAGGACGGAATAGGAATAACAACAACCCAGGTCAAGGCAGGAATCAACCCCCATAGCACCAACCCACTGGGGGCAACCAGAACCAAGGGAACCAAAACCCCCAAGGGGGAAATAATAATAAACGCCAAGGGAGAAATAATGTTAAAACCATATTCCCTTGTGCCCTTTGTGGTGATTTCAGCCATTACACTCATCATTGCCCCCAGATTGTGGATTTCAAATAGTTGAAAGACTTTGGTAGCCTTCCCCATTCTCCCGCACCGCCTGCCCCTCAGCAGGCACAACAAAAATACATGCAACAACCCCCTCCCGCTATGCTGCAAAATCCTATTCCACATCAAGGTGTGATAAACACCCACCAGGACACAAAACATCCCCCACCTCAGGGGGGGCAATACCTCAACCCCAACAATCCAGCAGATCGCACAATTCTCCTCACAAGTGAGGAAAAAATCTTTCTGAAAACACGTAACTGTCAGTATCATGCACCCGTTGAGTCTCCTCTCATCCATCCAGAGACAAAACCTACATCGATGGGACCCCCATTGGTAATCCCTCATCCTTTCGCCAAACCACCGCTTCGCATCCCTCACTTCCCATTGCGCATGAATTTCCACAACCCACAGGCTAGGGCAGCTCCTAACTATAGTTTGGTAGACGACTTAGCACAATCCCCAGCTGCCATGTCAGTTTTGGAAGTCCTCCAGACTTTTCCTACTTAGCGAAAATCACTACTTTCCACCTTGGGGGCAATTGACCCTGCAGATACTTGACTCATCACCTTTGATCTTGACAGTAGAGAACCTCGTCTTCCCACCTTAATTGCTTTTCAAATACCAATGAAAATACGGAACATCACAGTTCATCAGTGTATCATCGATGAAGGTGCATCTACATGCATTATGTCCAAAATGGTATGGCAGAAACTTGGTTCCCCAAAACTCATACCCTCTACCATCACATTACGAGCTTATGACGGACAACCATCCTCTCTTGAAGGGCTCTTTCAAAATTTCCCTGTTGAACTCAGGGGCAAGACTATTCTCATCGATATTGAAGTTATCGATGTCCCACTCGATTATAATATCTTGTTCGGTCGTAGCTACATGTATGCTATGAAGGCAGTGGAATCTTTCATCTTTTGGACAATGATGCTCCCTCACAATGGGAAGATCGTTACCATTGACCAAGTCTCACATTATGAGCCTAATCCATCTGCCAACATCGATAACATTCTTCCTCTCATCCACACAAGCCATGACACATACCCACTCATTGAGATGGGTCCTAGAATTTTTAAAGATCCATCCTTATTAGGAACATCTCATGGAGCACCACCACTCCTACACCCTTCCAATCAAGTGTGTGTCATATCATCTAACGAAACTCACACAGAGGATACCCTTCCTCCTACATAGGCTTCTATCATACCTGACATTCCACTCGTTGTATAACCCCCCCTCATGAACCTCCTGGACACTCGTCGACCCCACTAGTCCACGATTCCACCTCTCCCCAAGGACATAGTCCAGTTTGGGAGACAGTTCCCCAACCTCTCACTCAAATTTCCTTCTTTTACCCTCCACCAGGTATCGAAGCTTTTCAGGTAGCCGCAATGCTCACACTACCTAATATGGTGTTAGCAATCCCAGTTTGGTATTTACACCCACCATAGATGGTCCCTCGACCATCCCTTCCCCCCCAGGAAGGAATCCCCATGACGATTACAATCCTTACCCCCACCACCCCCCTACTACAGCTGGGGGCAGGAGAAAGAAGAAGGATCCCACCGCTCCACTTCCTCCATGCATCCCACCACCTTGCGCACTATGTGAGAAAGAGGGCCACCAAACCAACAACTGTCCATCACTACCTGAATTACAAAATTTGATCCCCCTCAATCAAACTCCCCCAACACCCGCCACTACTTATAGTCCCGCCACTACCACCCACCCTTCCAGTAGTAAAGGGTTCAGGACCAAATACGCTTGTGCTATATGTTCAGAGTATGGCCATTATACTCATCATTGCCTAGCACTGCCATGCTTTTGGTAGACATTAGCCGCAGTGCCAGAACTTCCATAACAACCCCAGTCCTGCTACTTCCTCTTCAACAAATATCACTGACATCCTCTATGTCACCACTTCAGTCAATGAACATATGAGATGCCCATGCTCTCTCTGTGATTCATTAGCTCATTTTACATACCAGTGTCCTATGATCCTTGAATACAAGAAATGTCAATTGACCCTGCTTCATCGACCCATAGAGGCGATAACTAACATTACCTCATCACTAGAGGATCTTCATGTCATTTCTCCCAAACTCGAGGCACTCCCAATGCCTCCATGGTTCTTAGGTGACGTATCTGAGGATTCACCCCCCAACTCTCTTGTTCATTCCCCTACAGACACTCTCCACCCAACCACCATGGGTACCCCTCAGTACTTCAATATATGGTTTATGACAAGTGAACCTTCACCATCTCCTAACAATGTTCTCCCTACTTCTCCATCAGGGGGCAACCACACAACCACTATCACTGAGATCACTCCTCATGACCCCTTGTATTCCCATCACTTCCAAAGTGACAAAGAAATACTCGAAGAGTTAAATTACTTGGACTCTCTCTAGGATGCGCTACACCATCGCGCACTCTTCTCTCCACAAGAAGCCTCCATGCTTCCTAACCAAAACCCCATTTACGCGGTCGAAACCAAGGATTTTATCCCATCAGGGCCTATTGACTGGTTCAAAAATCCCATTCCTGCCCTTGATGCTTTTAAAGAAGGCAATATGGCCAACATTTCTCCCACCATTAAAATCGACATTTCCATTAAAAATGGCATCATCGAAGAAATAACCATTGGAGTTGCTTGCACTCCTCAGGAAATCACTGCATATAAAGCCCTCTTACAGGAATATAGGGATCTTAAAGCAGTGCTTTCAAATGCACCTTTAATTAGTGCACCTGACTATAATCGTGATTATATCCTCTACATATCATCATCAGTTGTATCAATAGCCAGCATCCTCGTCCATCGCGGAGATGACAATCATGAACATGTCATTTATTACATTAGTAAAAACCTCTCAGGGCCACCCCTGGAATATAAACACGAAGAGAAACTTTCTCTTGCAGTTGTCCTCACATTCCAAAAACTACGCCATTACATCCTGCTTTGCACCACAAAGGTCATCGTAGATTCCAACCCTATGCAGTACTTGCTCATCCGTCGACAAGTTAACGACAAATTTGCTCGATGGATCGTTATCCTTCAAGAGTACGACCTCAAGTTCTAAACCCCTAAGAGTAAGAAGGCCCTCATTCTCGTCGAACTTGTCATGACCCTCCCCTCTAACACCACTAGTGCCCCCGTTAACACCGACTTTCTTGACGAACATCTCCTTTACATAACTTTGGATGATCCTTGGTATGCCGACCTCCTCATCTACCTCCGAAATCAAAAGTTTGGTAACCACCTTTCACGAGATGATCATCGAAGTATTCTCCATCAGGCCCCCCACTACCTCCTCATTGAAGACGTCCTATACCGGTGGGGAATTGACACCATTCTTTGTCGATGCCTGACTATAGATGAGGTTGATAGAGTCTTAAATGACTACCACCGTGGCGTATGTGGGGGCCATATTTAGGGTATATTCACTGCTCAAAATATTATCCTAGCCCGTTACTTTTGGCCTACATTGTTTCATGATTTCATTCATGCCGTGAAACGATGTGAGCAATGTCAGCTCTACGCCAACAAAGCCCATGCTCCCCCCTCTCTTCTTCACCCTGTCATGACTGTCAGCCCCTTTTGTAAATGGGGCATCGACTTCATGACTTGTAATCCCCCCTTCAGCATTGGTTACAAATACATTGTTTTCGCCATTGATTACTTCACCAAATGGGCTCGAGCTATGCCCACTTTCAACAACACCACTGACACTGCAATGCGTTTCTTCTTTAACCATGTCATATCCCGCTTTGGAGTACCCCTCCAACTTGTTTCCGATCATGGAAAACACTTCAAGAATGAGACCTTCATCGAACTCTCATCTTGGTTAGGCTTCTCTCACGAGTTTTCTTCACCATATTACCCTCAGTCTAATGGACAGGTCGAGGCATTTAACAAAGTCCTCAAGACCATGTTACAGTGCATGGTTAATAAACATAAAACCAATTGACATCATATGTTATTTTTTGTGCTATGGGATTATCGAACGGCTGTGAAAACAACTACTAGTTTCACACCATTTCATTTAGTCCAGGGGGTTGAGGCCACTCTCCCCATTGAGTGCGAAATTCCCACCTTACGCATCGCAATTGAGCTATTACCCGACACTGCTCCAATGGAGCAGCGCTTCCTGAACTTGGAGTCTTTGGATGAAGATCGTCGATCTTCCTTACAGAACAACGAGGCAGCTAAAAAATGATCCAAGGCTACCTTTTATCACCATGTCAACCTTCGCTCATTCCGCGAAGGCGACCTCGTCCTGGCTTATGATATCACTCATGATACCTTTGGCCATGACAAATTTGAGTCACTCTGGCATGGCCCATACATTATCCAACATTGTCTCACCAAAGGAACATATATTCTGGCCTCTCATGATGGCCTCTCTCTCAAAGAACCCATCAACGAGTTGTACTTAAAGAAATTTTACACTTAAATGTAGTCATTCTACTTTAGGTTATTTCTTTTCTAGCATTTTTAATCTTTTTTCTCCTTCCCTCACGTCTAAACTATCCTTTGTGCTATTGACAAATGCTTCCTCCACCAGCCTACCACATCGGTTATGCCAACGACGCCAGCCATTGGACACAAAATCTTGCTTCAGCTGCTTGGGCTCTCTACACCCCTTCACATGAAATTCTCCATTCAAGCAGCATATGTTTGGGTTCAGCAACCAACAACCAAGCCGAATACACCGTCGTCATTGGCCTCCTGGCCGATGCCTAGCATCATCGTATTCGTCACCTTAGCATATTTCTCGACTCTCAACTAGTCGTACTCCAGCTCAACAATGTGTACCGTGTCCGTGACCCTTGCCTCTTTCGCAAATACCTTCAGGTTAGGATTTTATCTCGACATTTTGATTCCATTACATTTACACATATTCCAAGACAATTGAATCAAATAATGGATAACCTAGCTAATATTGTGTTAGACTGGCATATATCACATCAAGCTACCTCTACACATACATAAACATATCACAATCTTGTCACGGCATATACATAGAATATCCCCTAAATATCTTTTTATGGCCCCCCGTACAGCCCCTGCCCAAAAAATGAAATCTTATTTCTATGCAGGATGATCAGAACACTAACCTGACTCTTGCTAATAACCAATTGGATGCCTCATCCTCTTCGAATCTCCAAATCTCCTCTGAAAATTGCTCGTCTAGTCACTATTGTAGTAGGTACAAATGAGGTGGCAATGTGGGCCCTATAGCTATATATAGGCCTTTTTGTCAAACTTCCACTCACCATTCCGGGAGCCCATGATGTCCATTTTTCAATCCATCTTCAGCCACGGGATCAACATCCCGTCATCTACACCACAAAAATCCCTAGGCCTCTTTTCATCTTGAGCCCCCGGGGCACCTTTTTTCATACCACTGGTCAGGTACGCATGTGCATATTCATGCTTATCAAATACATGCTCATATCTTTGATTCTCTTGAGATATTGTTCACTTTGGGTATTTAGTTTTCATGTGGGTAGGTACTTGCTCATCATACATTGGCACAACCCCTTTAGGTATATAATCAGCACTGGCATGTAGTCTTTCCTGCTGTATCACACTTACATTTCCAGTCACATCCTCTGATATTTTCCTCTAGGATCCCCATTCCCGGCTTTGCAGTACCCACACCTTCATTTGCATCTTCGGTACTGTTACCCGGTAGCATTCTTACCCACATGAGTTGTCCCATTCATAGCACCTTTTGACACTTTTTGACACTCATGCTATTTTTCAAAAACCCTTTAGGGATGGGAGTCCCGATAGTCTTTCATCATGTCGTGAATCAACCACATACTCCTTCTCCTCATTTTGCTAGCTTTCCCACACGGACTCCCAGATTATCTCTTCACGGTTCTATTTTTTAACTGCACCTCCGCAGTATCATGAACCCTCCATTTCATCTACAATCAGTTTTCCCATCTGCAAACCTAACTTTATTTCACCTACCTCATACAGAAACTCACCAATGGGCCCCCCACCCTTCATCAGTTTTCCAAGAAAATTATGCCCTACATGGGCCACCCATATCACACTGGGGCACCAGTTTCTGTATTTGTACATTTCTCCCCAATTATTCATTATTTATTGTACAAACACCTTTATTTCTAGTCATTACATTACCCTTTTTGTCGTCACCTTTGGCGACTTGCTTCCCTCTTTTTGGCCAACCGCAACCCATGTCACCCTTGGTTGGAACACTACTTATCGTCTACCCTTGCCGGCATCATCCATATCTTCAGAGTACCCCACAGGTCAGTTACCTCTACCCTCTGAATTTGTTCACCTTTTCCTGCCTCTGGTACAACTTATCCCTGGTCTTGTCATCCCACTGACACTCAACCTCGTTGAACGGTTGCGGCCACTTTTTATCTCATACATCCTCCAACCAAGGGAAGTCTTGAGTCTTCCCACATCTTGACTTTGTCCATGTACCTTTTCCACTTCCTCACCTCACTTAGTAGATTTCACGAAGCCATTTGCTTCTGGGAGTCATGTCCCCCTTTTTTTCGACATTAGCACAGTTTTTGAGAAGGGCGACAGTATCTTGATTCTCATTATCCACTCAATGAGAGATCTCAGACGACACAGGGTGAAACACCATTGCTCCCTACTGTCGTTGACCCCCATCACATTAGATGCCAGCACTTTATCATGTTACGGTGGGTCTTACTTTGCGACTATTGCAGTTAGTTCTTTCATTTGCCGAAGACCTCTGAACTTGGCGGGGCTATCACTGCCCACATCATCGCTGCTACTTATTACCACAATCACAGCCTACTATTCAGAGTATGTTCATTTGCAAAATTGTCTTCTACCTTTATCACAACCACCCCCAAGGGCACTGCAGTTGTCTACACCAACACTTCAGTCATCTTTTTTCAGAGTTACATGACACGAGCATGGGGCATGCCCACCTCATTTGTACACAGTTTTCTATTTTATATACCTCATGGAACGTTGGGTCCTACTGGAAGGTTGGGTCCTACAATAACATTCTCAGTAGAAGAAACATTGATGGATTTCGGCTATACATATGCTCCTAACCTCATCCATCAGGGGGCATCTGTTATCACTGAAATTTCATCCGCACATGGTTACAAGAACTCAACATCGTCAAACAGTGATGAATTCATCCATGGACCTGAATTAATACCACAGAATTAAAAAATGGTCAAAAACTATACAAAGTAGTGAAAAATTGAAGAGTTATTTGTAGACATTGGGCACGCGTGTGCATGCGCGGAACAGGAACGTAGAAATCGTGCACAGGCACATGATGCGTGACTGCTAGCGCAAAAAGCTGCGCACCTGCTAAACGACGCATTTATGGAAGTGGTCAGCCTCCCAACCACTTATGGTTCAGCTCCCAAGCCGATTTGACCCTCAAATATGGGTTGGATCTGACTAGTGGGCTGGTCAAAGACCTAATAATGACCTAATTGGCCTCTTTTCACACTACAAAGCAGTTAAACAATAACCCAAATGAATGTTATAAAAAGACATGGATGCACCTCATTTTCTCAAGGAATTCAAAGTAATGTTATGTTGACTCTATTGTTTTGAGGACTCCATCCTTGACACAAGCATATTGGCACCATTACATTGGACAATCCACCTCACCATTGAGTGGATTTGTAAAGACTTCTTTCATCACCATTTTTCCATTTTTCTTTGTTGTAAGAAGAGCTAGCTAGTGAGGGTCCAAGAGCCTTCCCTTGGAGGAAGGGACTCATAGTCCCCTTTCTTCCTGGTGCTTTGTTTTCACTAATAGATCAGCCTCAAACATTGATGACATGGGTCTTATGGTTCTTTTTGTTTCTATGTCCCTATGCTCATGAATTTAGTTGTTATTGCATCTCTTAGTTTAATTCTTAATTCTAGCTTTTTTGTTTTCTTTCTCTAACTCTTTTCTCTACAACTGTCCTACCCAGCAGACCCAACTGAGCTTGCAAGCACCTCTATTTTTCTCACCAAGGTGACGAAAGAGGCACAACAAATGCGACTCCTGATCAGGAAAAACAACAGGATGAGGGAGAGGAAACTAAGAATTCGAAAGCAGAGATAAAGACTCCCGACCCACTGAAAAAGCAGAGTCTGGTTACTACTCCAGGAAAATCAGCGAAGCAGATCGGAGAACCTATCACATCAGTTACTCCCTTGCAGTCAACTCAGGGAAATATTGACGCGAGGTGGATCTTCAATGAAGAGTTGAGGCCTATAAGGGTAGAAGAGCTCCCTCCGAATGAGTTCTTCTTTGATAAGAAGAGAAAGGAAGTGGTAAAGAGGGAATTCTATCAGGAAGGAGAGTCGACAGCCAAGAAATACAAAGTCATAACTGATGGGAAGGACAAGAAGAATGAAAAATTCACGACTAAAATAGCAGGGAAATTAGGAGCATATGCCTCAGTGAATCAATTTTCAGTTGGGCTCTTGAAAAACTAGCTTAAACGAAAAAATCACCTCATCAAGACCATGGAAGCCAAACTAGCCACAACAACAGATACTGCCAAAGACCAGGTGAGAGTAGGAATAGAGCAGGCCAGGTTGGACGATAAAAACGAGATAGAGCTACTCTAGACTAAGCTTGAGCAAGCACAGCTAGTGGTCTAGGATGATCAGATGCAAGTGACCCAGCAAAAGGATTTGATCGAACAACTATAGGCTAGGGTGGAGATCATCGAAAGCAAAGTGATAAATATCGGGATGTTCCAATCCCAGGTGATGGAGATTCGGAGCAGAGTCTCTACGGTCCAACGAAATTTACTCACCAAGGTAGAAGCAATCTGGGACAACTGTTTGCTAGTCAACTAGGTTTCGAAGAACTTATCTACTAGAGAAAGGGAAGTTGGAGTAGCACGGGTCACCTTCCAAGAGGCTGTGATAGCCACAAACAACAAGGATTCAGGAAGTACTCCCAGGTTCACCATTTCGGAGCAGACCAGAGGAAACATTCTATTGAAAGAATGGGAGCATAGCATCTCGGAAAGTAAGTTGCAATCCAAAAGGGTAAAAAATTCCTTAGAAGAGGCCTTTAGTTCTATAGATGGTAATCTACTAGGCATTTATAGTGGAGGTAGTGTTGAGGCATTGATTCAAATGAATATGGCAAAAATATCGCTTGATTTAAAGGAAAAAGAGGAAAGAGATTCGGCCGAGATCTCACAACTGACTATGGCAGACACAGTCCAAATAGACAAATGTATGATCAAACCAAGCGCGCAATTATGTGCTATCAACATCATAGACAGACAGATGGAAGATAGGTTGCCACAATTAGCCTGAGATTGTTACTCTTTCGAGGCCAACTGTCAAGCAGAACCGTCAAGGATGATATCTCGGTTGGTTGAAAGATGTGTCACCTGTACCAAGCACGTGTGAGGAAAATCTTCTGGCACCAAGTGAAGAAAGGGAAGAAGAGATGGATCGATTGCCCTCCTCCCTATCATAACTGAAAATTTTTGTAACGATTGAGATTCCATCTTATTGTAAAACTGTATAAATATACCATAGAAAGAAAGAAAAAGGGATGGACCTTGTTGTGTCGATTGTAACAAAGTTTTTACATTTTGAGAGTGAATACAAAGCAAATATGAAGGTTCTCAATTCCATCATGACTGTGTTATGAGTTTGTTTTCTTGTATCTCATATTTCATTTCATTTCATATTCATAACTGATGAATGCTTCGTTATAATTTAGTACGACCACTACTATAGCGAATGAATTTTGGTTTTCTATAATTGTTTACTGTTTTTCCTCTGTACCAGCTATCAGCAGGTGTAAGACCAGTCAACACTTTCATAATTCTATATATTTTTTATGCTTCATCGGGTTATTTCCTTACAGTTTTCCTCTTCTGTTTATACGTGAGATTCTCCCTTGATAGGAGCCTTATTCGATAGACAACTAAATGTTTTTCTCCCACCTCATACATTTTATTTAGATATAACTCAGTTATGGGAAAGATTCTTTGATTTGTACCCCATTTTATTTCCAAAACCATAAATTCTCTTTTATACGACCGAATTGAGACAACACTTAATTTCTCTTTGAAGTTTTTCTTATTTTACTGTTCCTCCATGACTATCCCTGTACCAACATAGCCCAATATCAAACCCGTATGATCAAATCAAATGCACATTGCCTTAAACCTTTTCGATACTATTCTTAAAACATCTACTACTTGGGTTGAACTCGAACGTTCATGGGCAACGATTGAACAAGATATAACCATCCAGGAACAGTTGGAAGCTAGACAACGCCAACGTAGAAATCTTCCCTAGTTTCCTTTGCCAAAGGTTGACGTTTCTCTCTTCTCCACCCTTTACCCACTTTCGAATGCCTAGACACTGTACTTCTAAACCTTAAGTACAGACTCTGGAACAACACTCACCTTCCTTTCAAAGGCTTGATTGATCTTCAGTTGATGATCAGGTTCTTTATCCAACAATTGTTCCCTAGTCTGTTGCACTTCTACCAACTATTGTATTCTTCAGATCATATCATCAGGTTCCCCTTGGTAGTATTGGAATAATTTTTCCACTAGAAAGGAAATATGAGAAGGAGAAATTTCCTCAACTCCATACACAATATGAAAAGGATAGACACCAAGAGATATCTTTGTTTTAACTCTATCAGCCCACAAAGAGAACTTGAGCTTTGAATCCCATGCTTTCTTGTTGTCCTATAACAATCTTTTGATGATATTTATAAGGCTCTTGTTAGAGGATTCTGCCAATCCATTCCCTTGGGGGTAGTAAGGAGTAGAGTGAACCAATGAAATTACAAATTGTTCACAAAACTAAATAAACGGTTCATCCTTGAAAGGTGCATCATTATCAGTGACAATTATTCTCAAAAAACCAAATCTTGCCATAATATCCTCGAGAAAACAAATTATTACTTTATGGGAAGCACTCCTTGTGGGAATGGCTTCTATCCACTTGTTAAAGTAATCAATGGTAGTCAAAATCTATCGGTATTGACCACTTGAAGTAGGATGAATCTCCCCAATAAAATCTAGGCCCCACTGCTGAAAGGGTCCTGAATCTACCATAGGCTTCAATGGAAAAGACTTGATGTGTTTCTTTCCAGAGAATTTATGACACTTAACAAAAGATATGATCTTTTCACAAACATCAGTGAATAGACTAGGCCAAAAATATCCATCCCTGAGAATCTTATAGGATGCGGTTCTCCAGAAGTGATTCCCCCCACATAAACTGTCATGAAAATAAAACATAATATTTTGGGCCTCTTCTGGATCTAAACATCTCAAAAACACTCCCAGAGGATCTTTCCAATACAAGACTTGATCAATGAGATAGTATTTAATTGATTTCAGATTTAAATCTCTTACCTTGTTCTTCTCCATACCATCAGGAGGCTGCAACTTTTGTAGAAAAAATATAATTTCCTTGTACCAGGCACATCCTACTAATGGAGGGATAACTTGAGAACCTTTATCAGACAACTCGGCCTACTAATTTTCTGAGGAAGCGTTGATGAAATTAACCCCCAAATATTTGCAATTAGATTCATCCAACAACCTAGCTAAACCTTGGCCTTTAACCAATTTGTTGGGCTTTATTTCAATATCAAATTCAAGGATTTTGGAAATCCACTTGCTCCTTCTTCCATCTATGTCTGGCTGAATGAGAATCTCCTTCACAAAAGATGAAGGGACATATGCAATGGCTCTTGAATGAAGAACATAGACCCTGGAATCCTTGAGGGATTTAATTAAAGCATAGGCATGTTTTTCCATGATGTCATATTTTAGCTCAACATCTCTCAATTCCCTACTGAAAATGGAAATGGGCTGCTCTAACCCTTCAACATTCTTCTGTAATAAAATAGTTGCTACTATGTGAGATGAAGAAAATGAAAAAATAAAAAAAAATCCTTGGAGTAGTTTGGGCTAATGAGAACGTGTGCTTCAATCAAGGCTTTATTTATTCAATCGAAGGAATCATGAGATTCAACAGTCCATTTGATTTCATTTATTTTCCTCAACATGGCTGTAATATGCTTTACCAGTTCAACAAAATTAGAAACAAACCTTCTCAGAAAATTAATTTTCTCCAAGAAAGACATAACTTCTTTCTTGGATCTAGGGAGTGACAAGGTTTGGATGGTTACCAGCTTTCTAGGATCAATCCTTACCCCCTCAGTTGATTCTATGTACCTTAGTAACTTTCCCTCCTTCATGGAAAACAATGACTTTTTAGGATTTAAGGAGAGAGAAAAATTTTTGCATTTCAAGAAGACCTTTCTCATATGATAACAATGCTCTTTATCAGACCTAGAGAAAACTATAATGTCATCCAGATATATGACTACAAATTTATCTTTTTCTTGAATGAAGGCGATTTCCATAGCTCATTATAAGGTTGCCCCTACGTTCATCAATCCAAAGGGCATCTTAGAGTACATGAATGTACCCCAAGGAGTAGTGAAAGTTGTTTTCTCTTTGTCTTCAAGAAAGACAAAGATCTGATTGTAGCCAAAAAATTCATCAATCATGGAGATCCTAGATGCACCTATCACCCTCTATAATATGTGCTCCAACTTTGGCAAGGGGTAATTATCCTTCTTAGATCTTCTGTTTAGGTTCTGGAAATCAACACAAAGTCTGATTTCTCCACTCTTCTTTCTAAATGGGACCAAGTTGGCCATCCACTCAAAATTTCTCAAAGGAATGATAATCTTGGAATCCAGAAGATTTTTTACCCCTCTCCATAATAGGCAGAAGCATAGGATTTATCTGTCTCAATTTCTGCCTAAATGGTTTGGCCTCTTCCTTCAATGAGATCTTATGCTCAATGATACTTGTGTCATATGTTTTGAGATCTTCATAAGTCTAGGAAAACACATCAACTGATCCAGAATCAAATCTAGGAGCTTGACAGGGCTAAAAAAGGATAAAAAATGAAAGTTCTCAGAATCCAATGAAACCAACACCATTGCATTTGTCTCATCTTCCTGATTCTGGCCATATATTTACTTTGTCAAATGGGATCCATATGCGAAAGATATCGCATTATGTTTGAAAACCCAAATAGGCAAAAAAAATGGGTGACTGTACAGTCCGTACAGTCCCACGTGTCAGGCTGACTGTACAAATCATATAGTCATATAGCTAACATGGAATCTCCTGGAGAAGACATGTGGAAGGTGACAGGGTGTACTCCAGGTGAGTTGGACCAGTCCGAGCATGACACATGTCACCACTGTAAAGGTGACACGTGGCATGGGATGACGTTAGCAGGCTGACTAGGCAGGTACGGTGATGACTAAGAGACAGGTGGTAGGGTACGTGGTAGATACGTGGACCATCTGGCGCTCTACATGTGGCACCCCTCTATTGGCTTTTGGGTTATGCAAAATTTTATGGACTCTACCAGAGTTGAACCCCAAACCTCCTCCGCGCTATGGACTGGCAGGACCGGGCTTGCCACCCGACCTACTGGTGTTACTTAATATGTATACAAAAATTATTTTATTTATGTTTGATGCAATGTTTAAATGGAGGCAGAAAGGGCTGGGGCTTAGCCCCAGCCCATGGTTTCAACCCGGGTTACGACCCTTTCCGCACATAACCACGACCACGGGATTCAGATGTATGCTGATAGGGCCTGGCCCTTGGTTCTCGGGCGGCCCCATACAACCAGGAGTCTTTACCAATGAAATCATGGAAGTGGCTAAGTGGTTAGCCCCCAATCCTATATACATGCCTGACGACTAGGAGCTAGCGCCGAGTATGGGCCAACGCTCAGCCCTTTAGGCTGGCGCTTGGCCATATTAAGGTGCAAGTGACCGAAAATAGGGGGCGCGCACCCAGTTTGGGGGGATTATGCCCAAATATTTATGAAAAGTGGTTTTTATTGTATAGTTTAAGATTTTATTTGATTATTCAACCTGTTTATTGAGATTCTAACATTTTTGGGAGATATTGGGCATTTTTGGAGGCCAGATTTTGGGAGGAAGTTGGGAATGGATAACCAACTTCAGATCTATAAAAACTAGGCCTATTTGAGGCCATGGAGGACAGTCAGAGTAGATTTATGCTAAAGGGGAGCCAAACCAAAGCCATTTTTATGCAGGGAAGTTGTTGAGGAGCAGACGCTTGTGGGACATTTCTGGGAGCTCCGATCATCCATTTTGTGTGCCATTTCTTTTGCTGGGTTCTAGAGATCTAGAAGAACATGACTAGATTAGTATTTCAGCCAATGGGCACCGCTGCAATGTATTTTTGATATTTGAACAGAAATAAAGAAGCCTCCCCCACAGAGACAAAGGCCTGGAGACGTAGGCAACGTTGTGCCGAACTCCGTTATCAATTCTCTAGTTATGGTTTGTTGTTTATTACTTCATTGTAGATCTGCATATGTGTATATGGCTGTAATAATTCCTCTTATTTCCTCATTCTTTCATTAATCTTCTCAAATGGTTAAGTAACACATGCAATTAAAAACTCAACCACAATCATTAAAAATCTTTTCGGATCAAGCGGTATCAGAGCTAGTTGACATTTGGATTTGAGTTTTGCATGTTAACCAAGGAAAAGCTATAGCATGGTGAAGGCGAGCTTGTTTCAGAGAATCCATTAATTGGATTGAGAAAGAGAGCTTCTCATAGCAAGAAGATGGCATCAAAAGAAGGGATTTCTCAGGATGAGAAAGAGTTTTAGAAAACTTTCCTTTCTATGTCGGAGATGGTGAAAGTTTTGTACAAGGATTACTTGGAATGAAAGAGACCAGTTTTGGGTGAATCTTCAAAGGGAAAAAGTGAAGAGGAAGAGGATCATCCTCATATTCCTCCTTCACCTCCATCATCATGTCCTTCTTCTCCTTCTTCTTCAAGTTCAAGTTCTAAATCTAATGGAAAGAAAAAGGTTTATAAGCATAAGAATGAAATTGCATTGTTAAAAATTGATGTTAAATTTGAGTTGCCCATATATGATGGTGAAGTAAATGCAGAGAAACTTGACAATTGGATCAGGTGGATGGAGGTATACTGCAGTGTGCAATAGATCAAGCATGAGGCCACACAAATCAAGTTGGTATCTTTGAGACTTGCAGGTACAACTCTCATCTGGTGGCAAAGCAAGTTGCAAAATGGAACACAACAAGTGGGTAAGGTATTTCCATCATGGAAAAGCTTCATTTCTGCACTTAGAAAAAAATTCTATCCTTTGGGTTATAAATAAAAAGCATTAATTGAATGGAAATCTTTAAAACTAAGAAAAGGACAAACAGTGCAAGAATACACCGATGGATTTCAAAAAATGGCATTGATGTTAGATATCCCTTTACAAACAGAAGAAACTTTTATGAAGTATATAGGAGGTTTACCTGTGTATATTAGAAACATTGTATTCATGTTTGGACCCACCAACTGTGATGAGGTTTCTGTTCAAGCTATGTATATTGAAGCAGGGAAAGCAGGTGTGTCAGGGGAATCATCGTCTTCAAGGAAAGAGGACAAGAGGAAATGGCGTGGCAAGAATTCAAATGCAGTGACGAGGAAGGAAGGAAAGCCCTCTTGTAAGCATTGCAAGAAAGAGGGACATGATGAGGATAGATGTTGGCAGTTACATCCCGAGAAGAGGCCAAAGTGGTTCAAAGAAAAGAAGGGAATGCAAACAGTGGCAATGACAACAAAACCCATAGACTTGGGATCGGATTCAGGTGATGAATCAAAGATCTCATTGGTTGGCATGACAGGTAAAATTGGTGAAGGCATTGACTGTAGAAGCAACTTGTTTCATATAAGGGTAATCATGTGACACACTAAGATAGACACATTAATCGACAGTGGATCTCAATCTAATCTAATCTCAGAAGAATTGGTTAAGCAATTGGGGTTAAAAGCACAAGTACATCATAAGACTTACACACTTAAATGGATAAGCAATCATCATCAAATGCACATAACAAAGCAGTGCACAATCAAATTTGCAATTTCATCTAAGTATGTGGATGAAGTAACATGTGATGTAGTGTCGTTAAGAGAATGTGGAATGGTCTTAGGTTGTTAAGCCCTAATATTGGCTCATTACCCCTTAATTGGGGCATATTAGATTAGCAATGCTATTTTATTTATGTCGTCTCTAGGCCATTAGTTGTAATTTAGATTAGTAATGTTATTTTAATTATGTCATCTTTAGGCCATTATTTGTAATTATACCTCCTGGTCCCCTATATATACCAAGGAGACATTTTAATTTTGAATCATCTTGTACTTGAAAATTTAAGTGGGGTAAAAGGAGGTTGCCCCCTCAAAGAGGATTATTATCTAAAATTATCTCTTTTTCAAGGCGTTGAGTACTTTTCCTGAGGTTTTTATATGCTATATTGATGTTTGGTTCTTAACATATGGTATCAGAGCTCAA
>CBVK0100485618.1:0-18357 GCA_900067695.1 Picea abies
ATATATCATTCTCATCAATGTATATTCATTGTTCATCAATCATCAATCAATCAATTACTTGACATCAATCAATGACATCAATCAAACCAAACCATTTGCATCAATGATGTATGATCCAACAATCTCCCAAATAATCAAACCATTGGCATCAATGACAACATGATCCAACATCACCCATACCCCAAGTGTCTTCTATACAAGTGGTAAATTATATACTACCTTATTATGCTATTCCTTTTCCATTACATGCAGTTAGTCAGTCACAACCAGGAAGGGTGAATACTGGGAGGATATCGGGATCCTCTGGTAGGTCGCAACCAGGACCGTTAGGGTTTATCTTGGTAGTAGAAGTAAGATCAACAATGGTTGGTAACCCAGGAGGTTCAATTGCTAAATACCCAAAATTTTGGGGTAAGGGAGATGAGGATGTTGAGAAGCATTGGTTCTTATGTGAAGAAATCTGGAGGTCCATAGGGACTCTGGATGTGAATAAATTGGTTGAGTTCTAGACTACCTTGAGAGGTCATTCTCTCAAATGGTACATGAAGGCCATTGATCCAGGAGTACCAGGAGTGCAAGGTCAAGCATTCACACTTGACCAGGTATGGAAAAAATTCATAGAGAAGTTTAAGATGCTCAGTCATAACAACAATCTTTGTCTGAGTTGCATGAAATTTAGCAAAGGGAAGGTGAATCGGCCTGGGAATATAGACAGAAATTTTAAATATGCTATAGGGAGGTTAGCGCATCTGATCCATGAGGAACATCAAAGGGAATGGTATATCCAGGGATTTCTACCTCTGACACGGATTTTGTTAACACAACAATGAATAACCACTTTGATAGATGCCTTGGAACAATCAATGAAGATTGAATCCATGGAAGGATATCATGGGAGACTGAGAGTGACCAGACCCCCAACAGATGAAAATTTTGTGCAACTACAAGGGAAAATATCAACACTCACAAAGAAGATTCAATAATTGACGATACCCAGACCAAGACAACCGCAAGTCTAGTGTACTCAATGTTACATAGAAGGACATTTGTCGAATGAATGTCTATGAATGAGGTGAATGGGACCTCTTCAGAATCTGATGGGACCCTTACCAGGACCAATGGGAGGAGTTTTGCAAGTATCCATGAATTTATCATTCCATACCCCAACCCCATATCATGCTTTTCCAGGTAATCAAGCATCGCCATTAGTTGTGTACTGCGATATTTTCTGAATCCATGGGCATGGA
The DNA here is from genome assembly GCA_900067695.1 of Picea abies. Lineage (NCBI taxonomy): Eukaryota > Viridiplantae > Streptophyta > Pinopsida > Pinales > Pinaceae > Picea > Picea abies. Next base: position 1,248 of record CBVK0100485618.1, read on the forward strand.
CCAAGACAACTCCCCATTATTTAGAAGTATTCAACAATACCAAATATTGTGCAATGTGAGTTTGAGAAATATAACACACATGCTACAAACTAGTGCAGATCATTGGATGCACTTGCGGACAGACAGGATCGAACATGATTCAGGGTGAATGAAACCCCTCAGGGACTGGGAAGAGGTCGAGGAGGTGGAGTTGGAGGAGACTTTAGAGGAGGAATAATTGTGGGAAGAGGACCAATTAGATGCTAAAACTGTGATGATCAAGGCCACGTGGCTAGATATTTTCCTCACCCGAGGTGGCCATGGTTCTCTCACTGCATAACTAATGGACACGCAACTGAAGAATTCCCAGAGATAATTGTGAAATGGGAAGATAGGGTACATCAATGAGGAACTAATATTATCAGTTCCAAGATAAAGAGAGTCATTAAAGGAAAAATACCCAACCTTAATATCATTACTCGAGGAGGGGCAAAGACTAGCACTGATGCTGATAATTTACCTCAGATCCAGAAATAAATGCCTAAGAAGGACATGTATGATCCTATGAAACAAAAGTTATTCTTTAAAAATGAAATAGAAGTATTCCAAATTATATTTGTCCCTGAAATACCAGAAAAACCCCTTCATCCTATCATTTATCCTAGGATCACATAAATCCCTACACCCTGAAACCCTGTAGTCCCACTGAGACAACCTGAGAAGTCACAGAATGTAGTTTACCTTTGGTTTCAACTATTTTCTAATATTATTGGGAATAACTAGTTGATAGAAAAGTTGCACAATGCCATGTACCTAATCATAGGAACTGAAGAATCTCTAGAAACTAGAATAAGGACTAATATTCCTGAGAAGAATACTCAGAGATTGCAAAGAAGGAAAATATGAACTGGAAAAGAGTTTAGATTAGCAGCCCAACTAGATGAGTTTGAGATTAAGGATGTTATTTTAGATATAGGATCTGATGTTAACATATTGCCTAAAAATACTTGGGAAGCTCTAGGAAAACCCCAGTTGTCATATTCCCCAATCTAGTTAAGAATGGCCAATAAGTACTATATTTTTCCAATAGGAAGACTGGAGAATGTGGAAATAGATGTTGCAAGAGTGAAGACTGTAGTTTATTTTGAGGTGATCGAAACCATGGGGGAATAAGGACCCGTATCCTAAACTACTTGGTATTGATTGGGCTTATGACAATTATGTGGTAATTGACCTAAATAACGACACTATGACATCCGAGGCAGATGGAATAAAAGTAGTTCAACCCTTGGATCCATATGTAGGTCCTCGATACATGGAGACAATGGACAACAATATGAAAGGAGAAGACTTGGATCAGTTGTACACTGTATCAGCAGGAACGAGAGAAGACTACATAAATCCTAATGTTGATGGATCAATAAGTTGGAGGAGCATACAATTGGCAAACGAAGATTCAGAACTGACATTTGACATTTGGAAGCAAGGTTCATACAAAATATTTTCAAGAATATGCGCAACTGTAAGAGAAACTAGATGGATTGGAACCGAATGGTGATGGGTCTTAAATCCCTTGATTCAACAGCAGGAACCAAACCCACCATCGAGGCCCAATTAGAATCTGAAGAGTTTGAGATGGAATGGTTCTCCAGATATTGCGATTTGGCCAATTTATCAATGGGATTTGTGTTTTCTTGTGAAGGTTCTCCCTTCAGGTAGGACCATTCTTTTCTGTATTTTCTCTTGAGTGGGGCTGGTTTGAGAGACGCAAGCCAGCATAAGCCAACTTGACAAGCAACAAGATTGAATTTCAACTACTGGGAAGGGGCTGAACTTGGGATAACCCGTTGCTCAAACATGTAGACAATAATTCTATACCAAAGGGCCTAGTAATAATACATTAACCAAATAACCATCCAATTACTACCTAAGAATCTAACTAACAGAAAGAAAAAAACAGATGTAACCAAGATCATGGCAAGCAAAATAATTTATCTACCATAACATTCATTACATAACAACACAACGATTTATCTTCATCATTAGAGCAAAGAACATCAAAACATTGCACCAGATAACTTGACAACAGAATCGATTGATCTTACTCATTTACTGCATCATTCATGGAACAGGATAGGAAGTAATTCTTCTCCAATTCCAATCACATACATCTGATGAAAATAGCTTGTCTTTCGTCTAGAAGGACTTCTCAATTCATAGCAGTCTCAAAATAATTATCAACAAACAAAAAAAAAAAATAGTTCTTACAAAAACCATCGACCCTTGACTAATCGGTCGATGTCTCTATTTATAATATAAAATTCAACTGCAATTAATGGCTAAATACAATTCAGCCTAAACAAAAATTTCCACGTGGCGTGATCATCCAACAATTTCTTTCAACAGTCCACCTGAGATGTCTCTTGAAAAGGGTGACTTCTTTCATATTCAGACCAGTTGATAAACATGTCTTCATAGGTTTGAGACCATGGGAACCTGTGTTGTTCCATAGGGGAAACATGTACTCCTCTAATATCCACTACATGCATTCGGTACTTTACCAAACTGGAGTTCAGTTGTTGCAGCATGTCTCGAGCTCTAATCAAGTGTCCTGTGAATTGTTGCACTTGCCTTGGCCTTGCATCGGTGACCTTTGCACACTCTTCAGCCCAAAGTGAGTCTTGTATGGAGTGCGTCTTGAACACATCGCTTAGGTTAGTGAATTCATTGAGGGTGATGAATTTGAGGAGATCAACATCTTCCATTACTTTATTAATTTTACCCCAGTGTTTCTGGCACTTGGCCCATTGCTTTTGGATTTCTCGGTGTGGGTCTCGAGTCATCTTCGCCCAGTATTCGGTGGATTTATTCATGCGGTCAAGACTACTTTTTCCAACCAGCAGAATGCCATGATTTTCCTTTTCTCGACCCTGTAGAACTGCCTTAATGTATTTGAGTCTCTCTACCACTTCCTATGCCTTTTCATGCCACCTTTCCATCTCTTTTCATGTAGTGAGTGCCACGAGAGTATCCTCCTGGAACTCGACTATGTTCTCGGTTAACAACTACCTTTCCTTCTTGAACTCATTATAAACTTTGTTGAACTCTTCCTTCAGATACACGGTGGTCTGTGTAGCTCCTTTATAGTATTTGAAAATATGGCATAGTTGTTCGATATCCTCCCTGGTGTCGGCTAGTTCCTTTTCATCTCTCCCAGCTCTGTCCTGACTGGCATCTGAGAGGGATTTTCCTACACTGATTAGTTCAGATGTGTGAGCATATGCAGTGCTGATTAAGTTCTCTTCTGTGGTAACCATGATGGCTTGATCCAAAGTTATCCTTCACCTTTTCATGGTCCTTTGAATGATGGCATTCCTCTTTTGATTGTAGGAGATCGCATAGATTTCTGCTACTTCATCTACCGGATCTGGTATTTGTTGATCTCCCCATGAGAGGTTATTTCTCAAGCTACCCATGGTTTAAATTTTCTCAGGAGTAGGTTCTCGAATTTCTTCTCTCTGTTTTATGGATCCAGCCTCTACTTGTCATTCATCTGGGACTTGAATATTGGGCATAATGGAGGCATTGGGTATAGAATCATTGCTTACTTGCTCGTCAGTCGTAGAACTATCGATTTTCTTTTGTGGAGTTTCACCACTCGGTCTTGCTTCTGCTTCCTGTCTGTCGGACTCTCTTGTGTTAAGGCCACCTTCAGACCCTATTTCCTTTTGTAAGGCCTACTTTTCTTGGACCTCGAGCTCAAGGGAAGTGGTTTTCTTGGTACCTTTTTCCTCTTGAACTCGCATCGGGGTGTCGTGAGCGGGTTCCAAACTCTCATCGTCGCTGTAAATATGTATAAGAATGCTCAAGGGGTTGGGCGCTTGTGTCTCTATCGATACCTGGCCTGTCTCTGGTTGATTTTTTTCTTCTTCTGAAGGATTGATCGATGATGTTGTGGGTTCAGGGTTTCCTAACCCATGGGAATTGTCGAGGATTGTGGACCTAGGATCATTTGACTCTGTCGAGATACTTTGAACAGCAGTTGAAACTACAGGTCCCATGAAAAGATATGGGTCATCCTGCATTCGTTTCATCAGCAACTCGGTTTGTTGAAGTAACAACGTACCCCTTTCTCATGAAGCTTGATCTTCTAGGAGATCCCTAATTTATACCGAGGATTCCTGGTGAGTTCCCACAGCTTCAATGTCTTCTTTAGAATAACTTATTTCTTCATCCAATTCATATGCAATTGCTCCTCCCAGGTGTCGGATAATTTCTTGAACTACCTACTCCAGAAACGTTGTCTGTTCTTCATGGCTCATAGCTCTAAACCTGGTTCCTTGAGGATCAGCTTTCGTAGATGCCACCACATTCCAGTCTTGGGCGTTCTCAGTAAATATTTCATCCTCAAACTGGTCATGGGCATAGGTCCAACAAGATGATACCTGTGACGCATGCTATAGAACCAATCCCTTCGGATCGTGTTTCCGAAATCAGACAATTTGGAACCGAAATTCCAATTGACCTAGCCTGAGTTGTTTAGCATGTGCAGTATCTTTGACCATGAAAAATCCGATATGAAACCCATACGGTATGAAATCCCATTTCTTATCTTTTACTAAAGTTGCATTGTATCCTTGCAGGATGGTTTGATAGAAAATTTCCCCTAACACTAGCCGGTCGAGAACATAAATTGGTAATAAGTGGGGTGCCCCTATGGCATCGAAAACCCTGATGTAGGTTTCTCGTTCATATAAATACCAGTGGCCAATTTTGGTTATAACCTTCTTTGCCTCATCTGACAATCTAGGTCATTCTTTCCTGAAGAGAAAGAAGTAGGTGTGTGCAATAAACTGATCACAGATAACAACATAGGATTTCTTGTACCTATTTTCCCATAGGATGTTGAAGTATACATGGACCACGAGCTCCGAAGAGTGCCAATTCAGGTTCATCCCGACGAAAGTGTTCCTAGTGCAGATGATGTCCAATAGATACGAGGCCATGTAGAAGGTGGGGGAATCTCCCTCCTTTGGCACCTGAACCTGTTTTATGTAGGTGCTCAACTGCTTGGAGATGATGGCACCCCAATTGAAGCCTGTGCCTGAAATGGCAAGTGTAAAAGACAGAGGCATCCAAACCTCTGAAAACAAGGAGCAGTATTTCTCCCAATGTAACATGCAGAGTAGATCCATGAGATATATGTATGGTTCCCTAAGATTGGCTATTGGATACCAGCCAGCAGTCCTGTTTTTTAATTTTTTGTCTTCTCTCCACCAAGACGACATGATTTTGCTAGTATCATGTGATGCATAGAAACTCAAGATGAAATGAGTGCTCAACTTTAGCTCGGAATATTTGAGCTTATAGTAACTCTAAACCTCTGATGGCAGGAAGAATCCGATGCTTTTGTCATTATCATCATTGATCAAACATTTTTAGGCATCAGTGTAGTCAATAATCCACTTCAGGAGCTCAATGCAAGGAAAGACTGAAGACCGACTTGCCAACATGTGCAGATAAGATTTGTGAATGTTTGGGAGGACTTCGTCGTCGATTTTCCTTGTTTCTGGATTGCTATGCAAGGTATATTCGAGGGATTCTCATTTCTTGATTTTCTTGAAAACTTCTTCCCAAAGAGGAAATGCCATCTTGTCTCCAATACTTGCCTATGTATCTCTGAAAGATGGGGGCTGGAAAAAGGGTTCCTTGGTGATTATTTTAATGATAGATACTGGCTTGGGAGAGAATTCTAATTGTCTCGCAACTGATGGGGAGGAGCCTTCTCCTACTTATGATTCTTGCAGCTTAGGGGCTCTCAGGGATTTCTTGGTGGAAGGATTCTTTGGAGGCATTGTTCCTGCAATTTAAAATGTCATTTGAACATGCGTACAGAGTAGCGTTGGGTGTGTACATGTAACAATGGAATGCATGAAAACCATCAGCAGATACATACCTATAACGCTTGCTATGATAATTGCTTAATACTCACTGAACTTTGGGCGTTTTCTTTCAGGTTGTTGGCTTCACTCTTCTGTTTGTTCTTAATTTCTTGCTACGCAGAATGGGACCATGCACAATGAATTGAACAGGATATAACTAGAGAGGTACTACCATTCATATCAATCAGTTAACACGAGTAATAAATGTAAATTCAAAATAAATTACCCTCGAATTTTTGCAAATAAACCTTAACTAGTTGACGGCGGAGGCACGGGAGAAGATACATTGTATCGGCGGGTTTAACGGATCCTTCTGATTCGTGCACGAATTAGTAACTAATGTGCAATCTATGAATTAACTACCAGCTTTGAATGTGGAATATCTGACACATAAGGAGGTAAAACATATCGTCGTGTCACATCACTCTGGCATAGGGATCGGGGATAGGTTGTTTACTCCTTACCTCTGCACAGCGTTTACTATTACACCTTTTTTTGCTGAAACCGAATGGATCAGCCTTCGGCGAAATCCTTCCTGAGGTTGTTCATGGGAAAGAAACGCTTTCATCGGTTGACGCCAATGAAGGTCGGTACTCAGCTACTTTGACTTTCCAAATGATTTTCACCACCTTTATCTTTCTCTGATGCCGAATTTCTCAAGTGATTCAGGGGAAAATCTGGGTCGCTGATTCGTGCAGACAGTCAACGACGAAGATTGAGTGGTACCCAAAAAAGAAAATGTTCATATATTTTGTAATGTGTGTTGAGTGCTCAACAAATGGTGATTCACTGAGCGAATGAAAAATCTTTGATTCCTCTTTGCTTCCCGCACACAATTTATTTGTATCTACATATATTACAATATATTTATTTATTTTTATTTTATTATTATTATTATTATTATTATTATTATTATTATTATTATTATTATTATTATTATTATTATTATTATTTAATATTATTCAATGAAAGTATCATTTTAGGGATTGACCATTTACTGGGAGGGATTCAAGTTCCCCCCTTGGGTTTTGCAATCGATAGCTACCTACCCCAATTCTCTTGGCTACTTGGAAGGGTCCAAGCCATAGGCTTTGAAACTTAGATTGTTTTCCCTTAGGTTCGTTTGCTTTGTCCCACTTAAGCACTAAGTCTCCTATCTCAAAGATATGCCCCAATTCTCTCGGCTACTTGGAAGGGTCCAAGCCATAGGCTTTGAAACTTAGAGTGTTTTCCCTTAGGTTCATTTTCTTTGTCCCACTTAAGCACTAAGTCTCCTATCTCGAAGATATTTTCTTTAGCCTTATGCTTATCAAACCATTGTTTCACTATCTGTTTGTGAGCCAGGAATTTTGACTTAGCCTTTTCTCTCTCTTCCTCCAACATGAGAAGAGTGTTGATTCTCTGTTGCATGGCCGACGAGGGTTCTTCATGGGATTCTTGGGCCAATTGAAGAGATGGAAAATAGAGCCCGTTTGGGAGGATAGCTTCTCCTATGGCTTCTTTGGGTGTGACCCTATCAACCCATAGGGCATTATGAAGTTGATTATGCCAATTTATCTGGTTATCTATAACTGTCTTTTTTAGTATCCTCACCAGGTTTTTATTAGTTTATTCTGCCACACTGTTTCCCTACGGGTAGTAATTTGCAGAGTACTTGATTATAATTCATTTATCCAGAGAAAACTCAGTCAATAGGGTAGAAGAAAAGTAGGATACATTATCAAAGACCAGAATAGAGGGGACACCAAACCTTGTGATCAGTTGTTGTTCTATAAATTGGATTACTACCTTCTCATTTACATGAGTCAGAGGAATGGCCTCTACCCATCTGGTGAAATAGTCGCTAGCAGTAAGAATGTACTTGTGGATTTTTGAAGAACTAGGAGTAATTTCTCCTATGATATCCAACCCCCACTGCTCAAAATGTCTGGAGACAGTCACGGGCTGAAGTGGGATTTCTGCCCTTTTCTCCTTTCCGGCACTTAATGGACAAGTCTTACAGTTCCTAGTGTGGGTATGAGCATATTTAAACAAGGTGGGATAGTAATAACCATCTCTCAAAATCTTATGGGCGATAGTGTTCCCTGCAAAGTGTCCTTCGACGGGACCATCATGGAGTTCCGTCAGCACCTTGTCTGTGTCTTCTCATTTGAGACATCTCAATAATACCCCATCATAGTTGATCCAGAAGAGTACCAAGATGATATTGTGCAGATTTCAATCTTAGGGCTCTCCGTTCCTTAAGGTTGAGGTTCTCAAGACAAGCCCCGTGATGCATAAGATAAGTCAAATCCTTGTACCAGGAGTCTTGTCTTGGGGAGATGTATGCTACTTCGTTGCACCATAGTGCCATTTCATTTTCCCACCCGGAATCTTCATTTGCTTGATCCTAGGCTTCAGTTGCGAGCTTACACAGACCTTGTCCTTTTACTATCTTGGCAGGTTTTATATATAGATCAAATTCCTGGACTACTGCCATCCAGTTACCCCTTCTTTCCCCCATTTATTTTTGGGTAAATAGGGATTGGACCACAGGGTGTGGCACAATCACCTTAGTGTGATTTTTGAGAATGTAGAACCTGAAATAATTTACTGCCTTATAGACTGCGTAGGCCTGTTTATCTATGGCAGGATAATTGAGCTCGACTCCTTGAAGATTAGTACTCATAAAGGACATTGGGGCTTCATTGTTATCATCATATTTCTGGGTCAAAACCGCCACTAGCGATTGGTTGGAGGCGAACGTATAAAGGGAAAAGTCTCTATTAAAATCAGGACTTCGCAACATCAGAGCCCAAGATATGGCAGCTTTGATATCGTTGAAATTTTTTTTTCACTCATCATCCCACTTGAAATCGGAATCCTTGTGAATCATATTTTGTAAGGGTTTGATAATTTCGGCGAAATCGAGGGTGAATTTCCTCACAAAGTTGATTTGCCTGAAAAAGGACTGCATGGCTTTCTTGTTATGGGGTAGTGGGAGTTGATCTATGGCCTTAATTCATTTTGGATCTATGCAGATACCTGGTTGAGATATAATATGACCTAACAGCTTACCTTCCTTGACACCGAAGATGGTTTTCTTAGTGTTTAGTGATATACTGTATTTTCGGCACCTTTCGAAAATATGAGTTAAGTGTTGGATGTGTTCTTCTCTATTCTTCAAATACATTGTTATGTCATATAAATATAATACCATGCACCTATTGATAAGCCCCCGAAAAGACACGTCCATGGCCCTTTAGAAGGTTTCTCCTGCATTGATTAACCTAAAAGGCATGCATTTATAAGTGAAGGTTCCCCATTTGGTTCAGAAGGTAGTCTTTAAATGGTCTTCCTCTGAAACCAACACTTGGTTGTAGCCTGAGAAACCATCTAGTAAGGAAAAAATCTCTGAGCCCGATGTTGTCGCAAGAGTTGGTTCTAGGTTGTAATAGAGCCAAGCCTTAGCACATTTTAAATGAAATAATAAGTTGTCACTAGGAACTTGACTTGGGTTTCATGCAAGTAAATTCCGAGATAACCAGGAAACACTTTTGATTAGAAGTTGCCCCTTCCAACCTGAGAGGGATATCTCGAATATATGTCATGATAGGATATTCAATAAGATTAACAGTGGGAAGATCTATGGGTAATAGAAAGTTTTGAGGTTTTTAGGGTTGGTGGTTTGGACCGGGAGGTATTCCATTGGGCATGGAGTCAAATGATCAAGCAAATAATAAGAGTGTTTTGGCAATGGAAACCCATGGAACATAGGCGAGATAGAATTTGATTACAGAGAGAAGTATTTATAAAAGTATGGCAATAGAATAGAGAGAAAACATATCAATATGCAAGGAGCACTTAGAAATGAGTGAATTCCTAGCATAAATCAGTGGAAAGAGATGGTTGGGACAAAGCATCTAGCAAGGATGAATTTTGAACCTTCATATCTTTGCAAGAAACAACCTATAACCTGTCCAGCAAGAGAGAATCAAACAAACAGATGAATTTCATTACAAACACAGTTACAAATCAGGAATCAAATGGAAATAAAACCAAGTGAAATGATGTGAAAACAAAGCAATAAAGACATTCTCTGCAAACAAAATCACAAGAATATCTGATATAGATCAAAAATGCTCTGCACTCTTTTATTAAACATGAAAGCAAGTGCTACAGCCCTAGAGTACTACTCCTCTCCCCCCTCCTTTTACAAATATGCCTCATATATGTATTTAGGTTGAAATCCTCTCTAATCTAAAAGATAACAATAGTTACAACCAATTCTTGAAACTTTCTGCCATAGAAAATGGGCCAAACTACCGAAAACTAGGGTTGCGGTTATGGCTCTGTATCTCTCGAATAACGATAGTTGTGTATAAACTAAAAGATGGTTTTTTGAATCTATTTATTCTGATCAAAAACCTCTCTCAGTTCCCTGAGACCCCTTTTCATTTTCCCCAAATCTGCATTTAACAAACATGTGTCAAAACAGGAAAATATGAAATCCGAAAATTAGGGCTCGGAGATGGATTTGATCCTCCCAATATGTGACACCTGTAAGAAAAATGAAAGAGACTAATTATCTTTGATGTGTTAGGCACAAAATCCTCCAACCATTTCTCAAAATGATACTCCAGTCACTCAGAATCCTCATTTGAAAATGATGACTCAGCACAGCAAAAAACGCCACATTTCTGAAAACAAACCTCATATTGAGGGGGAATTTTGACTATCTTACCAAGCTCAAAATGAAATTATGAAGACACCAATGGATAGCTTATTATTTTTATATGTCGATCAACTATTCGAACACAAAAAATGACCTCTCCACGATTGAGAAAATTGTGTTTTTCTAAAGCCATTTTGCATATGACTGGAGCCTCGATTTCAGGTTTTCGGGATTCGGGGAAACGAAGCAGTGGTTATTAAAATATCTACGTCGGCCAAATCCATGATGGAAAAATACCCAAAATAGATTTCATATTTTACATTGCACTCTTTTCGGCCTTCAGGTTTTGGGTATCATGTCCGCAAGAGTTATCACATGCAAGGAATCCTGAATCGCGAAATAGCGATGGGATTAATTAAATGATAATCATTTGTTTTAATCTCTTAATTAATCACGATTAGCAATTAATATTTAACCTTTCGTGGATTTAAGTGTCGGGACTTCGATAATACTTGACACGAGAAATTCTGAATCGTGAAATTGCGATGAGATTTATTAACGTTAATCTTTCTTAATCTTTATTTGACCTTGCTTATCCTTTAATACTTTAGTGAATTTGGGGATCGGGGTTGTAGTTATTAAAATATCTACGACGGCCAAATCCCCGATGGAAAAAAACTCGGACTCATGAGATTTTTCTCCATGTGGCTTAATGCTCGGTGTATGCAGTCGTTCCACTGCCAATGCTTCCATTCATTCTCCTTTTGACTCAACGCTCGAACATATGGTACATTTCTTTGATTCTCACGTGAACCATGTCTTTGGATTTTTCGTGAGTTGGATTGTGACTGTTATACTGTTGTGGCATTTGGGGCTAATTTCAGTGTTATTTGACTGAAGATGATAGGTAGAGAACATTTAGTGATGCGCGTGACAGACAGATGGTCGTTTTCTCATATCTACACTTTCGGTAGTTAAACACTACAAAATTTTTCTCTCCTAAGTTACTGAAAGCCAAAATTTCAATTTTGTTACAACACCCGACATAGTCTGCAGGATTTTCTCCATCAGTGGGACCGGATAATTGTCCTTCTCTGAAGCTCTATTGAGGTTCCGAAAATCTACGCATAGTCGGATTCTGCTCGACTTTTTCCTTACTGGAACGATATTTTCCACCCAGGCAGAATGTTTGACCTAAAACATTATCCTCTCTTCTAGAAGCTTCCTTAATTCCTGATACATGAGAGGCTCTAGGGATGGGTGATACTTCTGGAGATTTTGTTGGAAAGGTTTTATTTCGGGTTTCAATGGGATGGTATGTTGAATAATGCAGGTATTGTACGTTTTCAAATCCTTGTAGGACCATGCGAAGACATACTGGTATTGTTTGAATAATTTGAGGTAGGCTTTCCTCTCTTCCTTAGACACATTTTTGTTGAGATTAACATTCTTCGGGTTCTCTAGAGTCCCAAGATTCATAGTTTCATGGAGGGGGAAAGAGCTACCTGTCTTCACATTTTTGGGTCCTTTAAAACGATCCTTTAGATCAAACAGACTTTCTAGATTAGATACCCCCTTTGGGATTGTGTGATCCTTCAACTTTCCAACATATTGTCCTATTTGGGGATTAGTTTTAGTTGTTTTCTCTCAGACCTCTTCATCATCTATGGCTAGGTCTTTGAAATTGTCTTGGTTGGTCAAGAATTTTATGATTTGCTCGTCACCTTCAAAGAATTTCCAATTGGAAATATTGTTCAGCACTGACGGTTTGTAGAGCATCTCTACAGTGAATCAATAGGCTTCATAATATTCTAGAGGCGACAGTCGGGACGGGGTTGTGGCCAAGGAGTCGGCAAGAACATTCTTTTCTCTTGGGATTGCAGTAACATTGAAAGCGTCAAAGCACTCTATTATCCTATGCACATCCTGCTGGTAGTTCTTAATATGAGGCGAATTACAATGAATAGTATTCCTCACTTTTCTAACAATGATCTCAGAATCCCCAAAAACCTTCATTTCCTTGACACCTAGATCTATGGATTTCTTTGATCCTTGCACTAGAGCTTCATACTCGGCAATGTTGTTGGTACATTCAAATTCTAGCATGCAGGATAGGAAATAATGTCATCCTTTATGATTGATAAGGATACACCATACTCCTGACCCTTCTTGTGATTTAGATCCATCAAAGCAGAGGGTCCAAGTTTGTGGAAGGTGATCGCCCTTTCTTCATTCTATACCGATTTTTTTCTTACCAATCTCTCGTCCCGTAAGTTCAATCGCAGGATTTTGGAAAAAGAGAGCATTCCCTATCGGTGTCATCGGTTCCTATTAAAAGATTATTTCAGATTTTTGGGTAAGAGGAACAACGGACATTAGAGGAGAAAATTCCCCAAAGTGAGAATCACAGGAGTAATTTCCCAATACCGGTAAATCGATAGACGTGGGTTCGTTCATTGTTTTTAGGTCGGTGATCGTATGCTTCAGATATCTTTCTTTGTCGATTATGATCATGCTCTTGTATCCCTTTAGTGGTAACCAAAGGTGTGAACGGTCCGTACTAAAATATCCATTCAAATTTTTCGACTAGTCATGACTCAGCAGTAGTCCATATGCCTCTGGGATATCTACTACAATGATGTCAATTATTTGCACGAAATTAGGTTGTGTCTCTATCTTGATCATTACATATTTGAGTTCTCCCATAACTTTGACTTGGGTTATGTCCAATTGTATGACATGATTATCAATTCTGAGAGGGATAGCACCCAGTTTATTACAAACGGGAAAGGGCATTACATTAGAGGACACCCCAGAATCTACCAAGAAATTGTGCATATTCCTGTTAAAAAATTTGAACGTTAAAAGGAAAGGTAGTACAAAAGGCTTCTCCTTCTTACCTTCTGAGTAGGTATTTATGGTTGGCTTTCTCAACAAATATGTCGAGGATAGATCCTTCTTCTAGCCATTTTCTATAGTCGGGTCTTCTATCGAACTAAGAGCTTGCAATAGAAAGTATTTCTATTGAGGAATAGTATTCCTCACTTGTCTAACAATGATCTCAGAATCCCCGAAAACCTTCATTTCCTTGACACCTAGATCTATGGATTTCTTTGATCCTTGCACTAGAGCTTCATACTCGGTAATGTTGTTGGTACATTCAAATTCTAGCATGCAGGATAGGAAATAACGTCATCCTTTATGATTGATAAGGATACACCCTACTCCTGACCCTTCTTGTGATTTAGATCCATCAAAGCAGAGGGTCCAAATTTGTGGAAGGTGATCGCCCTTTCTTCATTCTATACCAATTTTTTACTTACAGATCTCTCGTCCCGTAAGTTCAATCGCAGGATTTTGGCAAAAGAGAGCATTCCCTATCGATGTTGGCGGTTCCTATTAAAAGATTATTTCATATTTTTGGGTAAGAGGAACAACGGACATTAGAGGAGCAAATTCCCCAAAGTGGGAATCACAGGAGTAATTTCCCAATACCGGTAAATCGATAGACATGGGTTAGTTCGGTGTTTTTAGGTCGGTGATCGTATGCTTCAGATATCTTTCTCTGTCGATTATGATCATGCTCTTGTATTCCTTTAGTGGTAACCAAAGGTGTGACCAGTTCATACTAAAATATCCATTCAAATTTTTCGACTAGTCATGACTCAGCAGTAGTCCATATGCCTCTGGGATATCTACTACATTGATGTCAATTATTTGCACGAAATTAGGTTGTTTCGCTATCTTGATCATTACATATTTGAGTTCTCCCATAACTTTGACTTGGGTTATGTCCAGTTGTATGACATGATTATCAATTCTGAGAGGGACAGCACCCAGTTTATAACAAATGGGAAAGGGCATTACATTAGAGGACACCCCAGAATCTACCAAGCAATTGTGCATATTCGTGTTAAAAAATTTGAACGTTAAAAGGAAAGGTAGTACAAAAGGCTTCTCCTTCTTACCTTCTGAGCAGGTATTTATGGTTGGCTTTCTCAACAAATATGTCGAGGATAGATCCTTCTTCTAGCCGTTTTCTGTAGTTGGGTCTTCTACCGAACTAAGAGCTTGCAACAGAAAGTATTTCTGTTGAGGAATCCTACATATATCCATAACTGATATATTAGCCTTCATCTTTTTCAAATCTCCAACTACGTTGTAATCCATCTTGGTAAATTCCCTGGTATGGATGCTTATGGGTTTTTCTCCGGGAGAGAAAAGTATTTTCGGATGATCGGGATTTAACTTGCTTTGTGGGGCCCGGGTGACGTCGATATTTTTTTAGCCAGGTTGACCTTTAATACATGTTTGTGCTACCAAAACTTTTGCGGGTTGTTCTTGAGACTCAAATAGATCATTCGAAGATGTGATTACGTCAGGATCCCATATTAACATGGTTGTGTCTCATGGTGGGTCAGCTTCTTCCTGATCGGAAATATTCATGGACGAACTGCTTGACTGTTCGGTCAGTGAGACTTCATCTAGAAATCGATTGGCCATTAAATTCATGGCATAAACCCATTGAGGGAATTCTCTTTCAAAGTGGTTCTCCTAGTGATAGGTGCAGAAAGAATCAGACACAACATTCCCTAAGTCAATGTTTAGGTTGGTTGGGGGAGGTTCAATTGCTTTGAAAGGCTAGTTTCTTTTAAAGAAAGGCTTATAGGGTTTTTGGCCTTGGTTTCCTTCCCCTGCACTTCTTTTCATGTCTATAATATCATTTGATATTTTCTTGACCATGTGTTGTAGATATTCTATATCTCCATTACCTATATCGGGAGTTTGTTCAGCCGGTTTCCCCAGTGGTCTAGTCAAAAGGAGTCCTCTCCTAGAAGGGGGTTGGATTTATTTTCTTACTAGAGAGGCTTGGCCTTCTTTACATCCTTTCATCTAAAATTATATCATCTTGGCCTCTTCAAAATTATTCGTGAGGGTCTACTTGGCGGCTCTTTCAACGAACATGGAAATAGAAGCCGAAAGCGCGTTGGCATAAACCTCAATATGCAATTATTGAGTGGGTTTCTCCGCGGGCTAGAACTTGTTTAAGATGGTCATGAATCTTTGATTGAAATATTTGACCCTTTCTTTTGGGGTCATGGTGGTTGGGAATATCTCAGCCATCAGGGCTCCTATAGTATTTTCTTCTGCAAATTTGTCTAGAAAGTGCTTTTGGAATTTAGTCCATCTAGTTATAGATCCTACCGGCAAGTTAAAATACCACGTAGAAGCAGAGTTTTCAAATGTGTAGGGAAACATTCTACATACTACATATTCATGTTGAACGTTCATAAGTCTGATTGCAAGTATGAATTTCTTGATATGATCTTCAGGAAGGCCTGAATTTTCAGGGTCGTACTTGGGGAGCATCTTTTCTGGGTGTCAGGGAAGATTGTGTATGCATCCAGGGATGGCCACGGCGTCTCCAACCAACCAAGGTTGGTTGTCTTGAAGTGGAAATTCTCTTTCCTCCTCACGACCATTGTTTCCTTCCATATCTTCGGAGTTGGAGTCAAGCTCTTCTTCTTCTGAAAATTCGTCAGGCTCGAGGATGTCATCGGTCGGCGTCTCGGGTATGAGATCAAGAGGTTCTTTGATTTTGGTGATCGTGAAATATATTAAGTCTTCAACAGAGTGTACGAAAACTTCGTCGGGAGTGCTAACCACCGATCTTCTTTGTTTTTTTCTCCGAGGGAGGCTGGGAGTTAAGGACAACACACTGATTTGTCAGGCATATGCTCTGGTGATTCTCCTGAATTGATTGACTTCCTCGTGAGAGAGGGCGTAGGGTATTTCAGAGTGAAAAGGTTCTTCCTCGGACTTGGGTGAGTTACCCATTTCGGGAGTACTCAGTAAGAGTGGGTTGTTTGTTGGATGACTAGCCATGTAGGTGGACCATTACGAATATATAGGTTGTTCGAAATGTTATATAAGTTATATATTCATCCATTCATTCTCAGGCCCTCCTTCTAGCACCAATTCTGTTGATGGGTCTTAAATCCCTTGATTCAACAGCAGGAACCAAACTTGCCACTGAGGCCCAATTAGACTCTGTAATGTTTGATATGGAATGGTTCTCCAGATCTTGCGATCGGACCAATTTATCGATGGGATTTGTGTTTTCTTGTGAAGTTTCTCCCTTCAGGTAGGACCGTTATTTTATGTATTTTCTCTTGAGTGGGGCTGGTTTGAGAGACGCAAGCCAGCATAAGACAACTTGACAAGCAACATGATTGAATTTCAACTACTCAGAAGGGGTTGAGCTTGGGATAACACGTTGTTCAAACATGCAGACAGTAATTCTATACCAAAGGGCCCAGTAATAATACATTAACCAAATGAGCATCCAATTACTTCTTGAGAATCTAACTAACAGAAAGAAAAACACATATGTAACCAATATCATGGCAAGCAAAATAATTCATCTACCATAACATTCATTACATAACAACACAATGATTTATATTCATCATTAGAGAAAAGAACATCAAAACATTGCACCAGATAACATGACAACATAAGTGAGATCGGAAGA
>CBVK0100485619.1:0-18357 GCA_900067695.1 Picea abies
TTGTACAAGCAAATTCCAACCTATAAGAGAAATTGTGAATTTTGCCTATAGGGGAATATAGAATGATTTCGGCTCCATTACCTTCATTAGAACATGAGAAATTGAAATGCATGTGCCACATGCCATCATCAAGATCGATTGGTTCAAGTATAGTATCACCTTCATCAGAAAATATAGAGTGCACCCCTAAATCTTCTTCGAGGTAATTTACATTGGGTTGAGGGACAGTCTCTATATAAGGTGAAATCCTTCCTTCCCTAAGAACTATAATGTTCTTTTTATTTCGAGTAATAGACAAATATGTGCTATCAGGTGAATTGTATCCACTAGTTAAGGCTTGCTAGTCCCTTCCCAAAATAATTGAGTAGTTGTATATTACTTGTATATTGAGAGTTGTCCTTATCTGTGGATGTGTACAAAAAACTAGGGTTACATCCTTGATTTCACCTATAGTTTATTGTTGCAAATTATTACAAGAGAGCATGCTTCTAGAATTTTTGGAGGTATAAGATAATCCAAGCTCTTCCATGATAATTTTAGACATCACGCTTGGACCAAATCTGCCATCAATTAGGCAAAAATGAGCTATTTTATCCATAATTTTTACTGAAATATAGAAAGGGAGGTTTTTTACAAGGTTCCTAAAGTTATTTACACCTATCTTATTTACAATTGAATCCTCTTCTTTCGACTCTTGAAATAGATTGGCTATGGTGGAAACTTCACATTCCATAAAATTATTAAGATGCTTTTGTTGTTCAGGGATGAAAACCATGTTCAAAAGGGTAGCATCCGCTTTGATATTAGCCAATTGGTTAAGGATATTTCATTTAGAAGAGGGAAGAGGAGAAGATACTCCTTGATCACTTGAAGTTCTAACAATTTGTGTATCAATATTTGGAGAAGATGAGCTTGGGGCAGAAGAAGTGCAGGGAAGATCAAATTTTCTTTTGGCAGTGTAAGATTTGTTCCTGGTATTGACTACCATAAAATCCTCTGGTTCAGCCCAATCTAAAACAATGATCATGGTATTGGGATTTTTTCCAAAGATATTATCTCTATCATTTCTTTTTACTTCGTAGGTATTCTCATCATGATTTTCTTCACAAAAGTTACACCAACTGCGAGTCATAATGGCCTTTGGTTGAAAAGTGATTTCATTGGTATTTATATAAGGCGTTAGGGAAGAAGAATAAGCCTAGAGGGAAGAGGAAGGGGAAATTACTTTTTTTTAGTAGGCTATCATCCTATTATTCATATCTTTCATGAGTTGTAGAATGGAAGACATGTTTGTTTTCTTAACAAAGTACCCCTTAGGAAGACCAATCCTTTCAAGTTGTTCTTCGTATTCTAAGGAAATATGAAGGTCTGAACCAAGATTGTCAATAAACTTTTCTTCAAGTCGATGATGATAAAGAGAAGGTAAAGCATTATAATAATGCATGAACATAGCTTTATTTTGAGGACGGATTAGTTCGGGAATTTTATTATATAGCTTGGTGAAGAGAAGGTTAAAAGACTTAATGGTTTCACCATATTTATAGGAAATATTGTTGTACTCCCTTAACTGATCAGCTGGACTCTTGGGTTGTCCATAAGTGGACTTAAACCAATATACCAATTCTTCCCAAGTTGAAAGGATTTTAGGAGGGAGATCAAAACAATCAGCTGCAACTTTGCCTTGAAGAGAATTGACAAATAAACACATGCAAGTACCGTTATCGTTATCCCCTATGTTATGATAAGCGTTAGAAAATGATACCAGGTGATACCTAGGTAAGTGGTCTTTGAATTTAGGTAATGGTTGGGTGGCTAGTGCGAGATTCAATGGGGAAGACACATGCTGGGGGTTGGTTGTAGCATCTTCCTCAAATTGGAAAAACCCATATTTCTTGATGACCTTGGGAATATTGGTAGTAGACTGAATAAGGATTTGATGACTATAGATACTACCAATCAAAAATGAAGTGAAAGGTTGCAAGGAGGAGGAACCTCCGGTTCCACTACCACTACCTGAAGATGTCATATTGAAGGTGATAGGTATGGGAGATGAAGATGAACTGGAATAATCAGATAGGGTTCTCTTAAGAGCACCTTGTTGTGTTTGTAAAACAAAATTTCTCCTCCCTATTTCAAAAATAGGAGCAACTTCAGGGGACAATCCTCTTCCTCTTCGAGAAATATGAGAATTAGATGACATGTGACAAAAAATATTAAAACAGGCAAGATGAAAGGCTATTGTTGATTTTTGGGCTACCTTTGCCGAGCTCCCTAACGTTCACATATATTTGCATCTGTTTCAATTACTTCCCAAGAGCATTCAAGTTCAACAAGAGTACTATAAGTTTCTAAAATAGTGTTGAATAAAGTCAATGCAATGTTGGTTTGGTCATCAAGACCGTTTCCAATATTGGGTTGTCTTGTAACAGGTACTGTCATGGAAAAAATCAGTGAAACGGTAATCATAAAAAATAGAAAAATGAAATATAATCGTGATACAATCAACCAGAGAGATATGGAATATCTCTCCAGTATGGTCGCCAAATAAATGTTGAGGAAAAGGTACGAAGAACCTTACTCAATCATTTTCATATCTTGCTAGGATAAGGCGAGATAGTTGGGAATGTCACCCAAAGTTTAAAGCCTTTAATTCAAAAAAATCTCTTAATCCACAGGTAATATGTATTAGGTACTAAGGTTGATTTTATATTTTATATGTAACTGTGAAAAAGAAAAGAAGCATAGATATACATAAGTGTTCATATGGATAAGAAACAAGAATACAAGTAAAATATGAACAATATCATTAAGATACACATGTGAGGGGGAAATGACAATGGTACTGTAGTCCACCCATTATGATGTGCAACAGGTTGGTGGGTGATCTCTTGCCAGCCATCATTGGTAGGTGGTTCTAGCTGCATAGAAACATGAGGGGGAACACAGATACTAGAGACATTTTGGTGTGGTTGGAACAGAGGCCTCTCAGGTCTAGGTTGTAGAATTGCTTGGCCAACTAGATTAAAAAACCTAGCTTGGAAAATATGATTTAGTTCCTACGGATTAGCGTAAAAATGCATTGAAAATCATGGCCTTCTATGGCCTCTTTGCCAATTATTTCATCTACCTCTGTTTGCACCTCTGCCATTTATGCCCCTGCTAAAGAAACTCATCCTGAAGAAATATTCCATTCAGAATATGAAATTTTTTATCAATCCATTCACTAATACTCTACCTAAATAAAATAAATATGTTGGCTCTATAATTCACAACAGAATCATATGCAATCCATCCATTGACACAACCCACCAAATATCAAATTTAATAACATATGCAATCCATCCATTGACACAACCCACCAAATATCAAATTTAATAATCAACTACAATTGAACAGGGAATGATAAGGTCATTATGAATCTGAGGGGATTTATAATGAATGAAAAATGGTAGCATGGACGGGAACAAAAAATGAATATTTTTCAAGAAAAATGCAGAGTCCTTTTTCTTCCAAAATAAAATATTCGTATCACAATTTCCAACTAAAATCATCATCCAATTTTCTTTTTAAATTGAAATTCAAGATAATAGAATAGGGGATGGATTAAATGTTATTAGGAAGTTCGAGGGAATATGAGAGAAAAATGAGATAATGAACGAGAATACTAGAGATTACTGTTATGTTAGAAGAAACTTTCATTCACTTTAAGATCAACATTGCCAATATCCACAAAATCATTTGAATATCCATTGTTTTCCATGCACATTTATTTCCAAAATTTCCACCAAATTTTGTTTGTGTCGTAGAGCTCTTTTAAACTTCAACACACAGAATACATAACATGACAACACTCCTTTTAATATACAATATCCACGATATGGAAATATTTTCTTTAAATTGTTCAATATCAATCTCCAAGAAAATGACAGGGTTATTAAACTATTCAAATTTCATTTCTCCTTTCAAAACCATAGATATTCTTTAAATTGGTAAAGAGTTATGCGTGATATTTTCTTCAAAGCAATTTGACTCAGTCAAAACCATAGCCAGAATGCCTCAAGTCAACATGATAGGATGAGAAGAAAATAATTGTAAAACCCCTTGACTGCACATCACACATAATTTACATTACAACCCAAAATAACAACTTCCAAAACAAATTGGGTTCGAAACCCTAGTGCAAACTTGATGAGCATAAAACCCACATCAACTTCAAGTCGAAAGAATCTCCTCATGGGTAATCAACAAGTGAGCCACAGTTCAGTGGGTTGAATCAATCTTCCCAGTGTTTGGTCAAAACAACCAAACAAGATTTCGAATCTGGGTTAATATTTATTTAATTTTCCATCTTATTGGATGGAGAAACAAGTCCTGGAGCAGACCTGTGGGCATAGAATTTGAGGAGTGGCTGCAAGATAAACCAAAAACAACCCCTCCCCTTCACAAACTTTTCCACAAACTTCCCGAAGCGGCCATCGAAAAAATACACGACCCATTATTTCATCAAAAACCGTGGCAATAATGAAACTGCATATCTTCTATAGTATAGGTATGAGGTGAGGGTACAACAGTCACAAAACCTGACTGTTCATTTTATTTTACAGAGAAAATCCCATTAAAATTAAATCACAAGAAAAGAGAGAAACTGAACGTGTTCACCATAAGACGTTTTCCAACAGTCATACCACAATAATACCACCTTTGTTACAGGCGCCATACGACCAAATATTTCAATCAAAATAGAATGTTGGATAATAATTCTAGTTGAAACACTCAAATTCCAATAGGAAGAAACCCAAATCGAATATATCTTACACAATTAGAATGCCCATAAACAATCCACTGTAAACTTTGGAAAATAAACACAGTTTGCATGTAAACTCTAAGAGCCAACAAGATAATTTTATCCGGAGCAGAGAGCAATCCATGAATGAAGAGGTAAAAGACCATACCTATTAGAAGAACGCTAGCAAATTAATAGAGCACAATTTCTTTCACTAAAGGTCGAGCACGATAGAGGCGCTACCAGCCAGAGCAACCACAAAAAGCGCGAATGGAATAGTGAAGGTGGTGGCTTCGAGGTAGGGTAAGAACGACATGCAGTAAATGCACGTTGCTTCTCCTCTCTCCACATTAAATTCCATCAACCACATATGACTATGGAGTGCACTTGGCCTCCAAGACTTGTTCCAAACATAAAATATCAACCATCATACATCCAATATCCATAACATACCATTTCCAATCTCAAAGTTGAATCTGTCTCTCATATGAATTTCGTAGTAATAAAATGGCCATTTAACACTTAACACCGAAATAACATGTCCCACATTCCTTGCTAGTGGAGTATTACAACCAACATAATAACCATCTTTCCCATATATATAAATATACCATAAGTTACATGTGGCTTATAGTTGGAGAAATGTATCAAAATCTAGGGGTAGCAAGAGTAAACATATATGTTTAATAAAATAAACATTTTCTCCATTTTAAAATCAATATGCTAACACACCCAACATCCCTTAGTTGCACATAGAAACAAGTTAGGATCTCCCCTTATTCTCAAACTGTAGAATATTTCTCGTAAGGTAATCATGAGCGCAATGAGAGGAGTGTTTTCTATCATTATTTTTCTAAACGGGTCCCACCTATCTAGTATTATTTAAAATATATATAATTAATAATGCATTGCAACTCATTTGCAGGAAGGAAGTTTATGTTGCGCTTTTGGGCGTCAACACCCCTCAGGTTTAGATGGGCGAGAGACATCTTCCAGGAATGGAAGATGCATTTCATGGGTTGAGGAGGTCAGACAGAAGATGCAGAAGCAAAGGTCTTCTGAGAGATGTGTATCTTCCATGGAGGATCATGTTGATTCAACAGGTTTCGCTACAGTGATAGAGGAAGCAACGAGTCAAGAAATAGGATTTGCTTTAGTCACAGAGGGAGTAGTTAGTGAGGCATATTGGATAGCATGATTTTCCTCAATGACCAAGTATGTGGCCAGTCAAACAGACTGGACAACAGGTTCTTCCCCAGTGATCGAGGATGCATCTAGTCAGACATACCTGACAACAACACTTATTCCGGTGACAGAGTTCACAGACCTATTGGCCATAGTAACAGAGGGAGTAGTTGGTTTGGACTATTGTAGTACAAATACGGTGGCAGAATCATAGCTATATCTATTGTGTGAAACAATGGTGCATACAAATGTTGAAGGATGGGATACCTCCCTTGTCAAGAGGCAGTGTTGATTTTTTGTAGCTTCAGGAGGTATTGCCACTGGAGGCTATTGTGCCAAGCATGTGGGAATTTTTGTTGGCACTGATTTTTACTTTCAAATCAGTGAAAACGACCTAGAAATGAGGTTAGGACCTCATGGGAAAGTTGAGGGGATTATGGGGGGGTGCCACACCCACAAAGAGGATTAAAATATTCTCATTAATTGTTGAGTTTAGGAAGGGCTCCTAAACTCACTCAGTGGATTTCTATATAAGGGAGATATGTCATTGTGACATTAGATCATCATTGTGGAAGAATGGAGTTATCATAAGTGAGTATGCATTTGTGCTAGGAGGCTTGGTGATATTAGCAAAGGGGAAGTCTACAAGGTGGTGAATTTGGCCCTGAAGAGAGAAGCAAAGAAGGATGCACGTGTGGAGTGAATTTTTTGTGTAATACGCGGTTTGCAGGAGGACAAAGCATGTATATACGCAGGTTGCAGAAGGACAAAGCGTGTATATACGCGGGTTGCAGAAGGACGAATCGTGTATAGGGTGTATGCAGATTACAATGGAGAAAACAACATATGTACGTGATTTTCTAGTAAGGTGAATCACGTATATATTTTTTCTGGGTAGGTACATATCCGTAAAACCATGACTGGTGATGTCAACAGGTCGTACATGTGGTCTATAGCAGATTTGTGGGTGGAGGATATTTCTAGAATATTGTTGAGGTTTGGATTTCTAATTTGTATGGTTATTGGAGGGCTAGGTTGTCCTCAGATTTGGTGACATTATATTGGCTGAGAGGATCGGTTTTGGTGACATGAAGAGGACCGATTTTGTCCTCAAATTTGAAGGATTGGATAAAGTTACAGAACAAAATTCTTGTGTCTCTTGTGTATTGATGATTCATCGTTGATCTTATTGTTTCCGCTGCATATGTTTTTCAATCAATAATTTTAGTGTAAAGTTTTTCAATGATAACAACTAGGGTTTTATTGTTAGAACACTAGGAAGCAATTTTCAAATATGAAATTAGTCACATAGAGTTGCATGTGAAAATTGACAATGGAGTCTTTACAACAACAAATGCAACTAATTTGGAACTTAATCTATATGCATCCAAGAGGTAGGATTCAATCTAGGTGCTAGCACATTAGGGCCTTAGATATTAAACCTTGAGGAGAGGGATATTCTAGGGTGCAAGCACTTTTGGGCCATAGAAACCTTTTCTCCCTTTGTGTAGCTTCACCTAGGTCAAGAAACCAAGACTCTAGGGATAAAATCCTAAAGTGATAGCACTTTAGGACTTTAGGAGTCCAACCCTAGGTAAGATTTTTTTCATAAACTTTGGATAATATTAACCTTGTGAGAGGAGGAAGCACTTATGCTCCTTGTGAGAGGAGGAAGCACTTATGCTCCTCTCTTAGGGTTTTTCCAAGCAATATCTTAAATATGAACAAGTAAAAATTCACCATGAAACATTTAATAGCATGAGATAAAATTGCATAAATTTACTTACTTCACCAAGATATGACAAGAACAAATCATAATTGCAACAATACCATCCAAAAATCAACAAAGAAGCATCCAAACTTGACTTCCAAGAGATAACACATGAGAGAGAAAAGTCGATAACCCTTAAATAACGAAAATTT
This sequence comes from Picea abies, assembly GCA_900067695.1. Classification (NCBI taxonomy): domain Eukaryota; kingdom Viridiplantae; phylum Streptophyta; class Pinopsida; order Pinales; family Pinaceae; genus Picea; species Picea abies. The sequence continues at coordinate 7,892 of CBVK0100485619.1, forward strand.
CAGAAGCACTCTCTCCTAAATGGTGAAAGGATTTGCTAGCCATATTTATATGGAAAACCTAGCATTCCCAACAGACTCCAACGAAAATTCATGTCTATACAATTATGGGTTAACCCCTAACTTTGTCTTTACATAAATTCAAAATATGAAACTTTACATCAAAACAAGCCCTAACAAGGTGATGCCATGCCCTAAGAGGGTGGTGTTGGGATAGAAGAGGTGATGTCAAGTTCCAAGATGATATCATTGGGCCTCCAAAGGCCAATTGTCACTCTCTCATGTGTCAGGGTCCATGCTAAGTGCCTCCTCCCATCAAATCACCTTGTGAACCATCAAACCCTAGCCCTTAGGTGACATTAAGGGCTAGAAGGGTGACATATAGGCCTCCAAAAGAAAACATTCAAGTGGAGGAATGTACAATCTCATCCTTTGGTGATGCTAAGGTGGCTCCAAAGGCAACATCCTTCATCTTCCATGTACAATGCTCATCATCAATGGTGCCCCAGACAAACAAGTACACCCTCTAAGGGTCCACAAGTCATTTTAATCATGCCTAGTAAGCCACATCTAATAAGAGAACCACCTAAACATGTGCATCAAGATTCAAACCCCCCTTTTTGAACTAAACAAATGCTCAAATACCTTATAAAATTTGTCAAATTTAGGTATGGGAGGGGTGTCAAGGTTCCCTGTTGGGTAGGCCAATACCCAAGTCAAGGAATGTTTCCCAAGGAGAATATATCTAAGTCATGTAGTGAGTATGATGTGGATTTTGGGAAAGACTTCTAGGCATGGGGTTCTTGACATACAAGGGCTCGTATTGTATCATTTATGGGTTCCTTTGTGGAGGTTGTGTGGGAGGGGTGTCAAGGTGCCTTATTGGGTAGGCCAATCCCCAAGTCAAGGAATGTTTCCCAAGGAGAATCTATCTAAGTCATATAATGAGTATGATGTGGATTTGGGGAAAGAACTCTAGGCATGGGGTTCTTGACATACAAGGGCTCATATTATATCATTTACGAGTTCTTTGTGGAGAGTGTGTTGCACCTTCGTTTGTAATGCAACCTTTTTCCAATCCCTTTTATTGCCATTAATTTACTATGGTCTAAAACATTGAGTACCATTTGCAATGGAAAGTAAGGAATACCACAATGCCACTTGAAGCTAGACACACAGAGTGCCATATGCAATAGAAAGTAAGAAATACCACAAAATGCATTTTCTCAACAAGTGGGACACTTATTAATTATGTGTTTACTTTTTATAGGTCCTTCATTTTATGGAGAAGTGTTTTATTTCTCTCATGACCTTAGGGAGAGCATCTGGAAGGACAATGTATGTATTTTATATTTTTCCAACTACAAAACCTTTGGGTCTTTAGACCCTTCTTCCCGTGAAATGAGGTACAATCCCTTCTTGGGGTCAATGAACCCAAAAGCCCAAAAGATGAGGGAACAGAGGGGAAGAAGTGTGGAGAATGGAAAGTATGAATAGGGAGGGTACGATGAACCTTCAAGGAACCCCCAGTAGCAACTCTTTCCTCAAGGGTGACTAACTTTCCATGATACAATGAAAACCACCAAGGTGAAATTGGAAAAAGGTATAATTTCCAAGAAAACATTCCATAATCAAGAAAGGAATCTTTCCAACATGCTCAAACACTTTAGATATTAAAGTAACACTTACCATGAGACCAGACTTATTACCTCATGAAGCAAGACCTGTTGTCCTTTGGGACCAATCTGATGTACTGGATGTTGCTCCATTGTTGGTGATTAGTGTTGATGCAATCATGAGTAGGAGGGACCCCACAGGCCCTACTAATCAATCTGACTCTGGACACTCCATATCTGCTACCTGTGGGCCTCGATATAGGATCTCCTTAGTTATCCCTAGCCTAGGGGGTAGCATTTGGCTCCTACATGGGGACATGTGCTCACCGTAGAGCACATGAGAACCTCAACATATCCTGGTATGACACGTGCCTACAAATTATCAAGAAAAATGTTGGAGTATTGGAGGTGGGGCACTCACCCCTTGTCCATATGATAAAATATGCTAACTACAAAAAAAATCTAGAGAAAAACTTCAGAAGAATTTTTTTCGACATTTTTATTCTAACATATCAAAATGATCATGCAAAACATACAAATGTAACATAACAATATGCAATGATGCAAGAAAAGGATATATAAATCATAAGCATGTATGCAAATCTAAGCAAGATGCAACTATACTACCATGACATGCATGGTGCAATATATAAACAAAGCAATGCAATATGCAAATGCATACTCTAACCTACCTACTTTAATATATGTTAGTGAAATGATAGGTATAATCATATAACCAATAAAACCATCCCAACATTGTGTCAAAACATCCACCTTTGTGCTTCATCATAAACCAAAATAAAAATAAGTCAAGCATAAAAAGGGCATCAGCTAGAACATGCATTATATCATAACTAATCATAAAGTCTAACTCATGGAGGCGGGAGGGAGGGACAAAATCATGCCAATTCATACTCCCACAAGAATGCTCTATCCATCTCTGAAAGGGGTTGTGACAAGATAAAGACTCATAACGTTGACTCAAAGACTCTAAAGGTTGGATACCCTGGATCTTATCACTCCCTAATGTATGAGAAGGGATGAAAAAGGATCTGGAGGGTGTCTGACAATTACTCAGGGGAAGGTTGAAATATTGAAATGTCAAACTTCTTCTTAAAGCATTCAACCTACCCTTAAATTCTAAGAAATTGTGTTTTCCTCGAAGACAACTTGGGACAAGGAACATGTTTCCCAATTGCATCCTCAATGACATAGCGAGATAAAGGAAAAGAAGGAGGTTGGAAATACTCATCACAAGAATCCTGCTATGGGCCAATCACGTCCTTACCCCCATCAAAACTAGAGCACAACAGTGGATGAAAATTTTCTTCCTAGAGTAAATACAAGTGCTCAAAAGAATATGTATAAAATCCACCCAGGTATGACCGAAAATAATCATGAGAACGCTGCAAAAAATCATCCCTAGGTGGTTGGAAAAAATTTGTAATCATGTCATCTCCTTGCTGCCAAACATCAAAATCAATGGCAATCACATATGTTTTTTGTAAAGGCAGCAATTGAAAATGACCTTCGATATCGTAAATGGGATCTTCATCATGACCAATCACATCCCATGTATGTCTCCCATCATGTATAAACTCATAATTGTTTTCAACCACAACATAAGATTTATTATAACATGAAAGGCCTAGTGCATCCAAGGGTTCCTCTAACACTTCTTCATTTTACGAATCATGAAATAAAGTATCATCAAAAATTCGGAAAGGAAAATAACTCACCCCATTCTCTTCTTGTGCAGGAGGAATGGAAGCTTGGATGACTTCATCAAATGGAGGAGAAAACACCAACACTTCATCTTCACAAGGAGGCTCTTCGTAAATCTCTTCCTTGGGTTCTTGGTTTTGATCATGATACAATTTCCTTAGATCTTCTACAGTCTCACTAGTGAACCCTATGTCTTCAAGGATTACTATGAGATCTTGAAGGACATCTTCGTATGTTTGATGATTTGGGCACCAATACTCAATAAATATACTAATGAGATCTATGAGTGAAGATTTTTCCTTTGGTTTGCCACAATCCTTGACCCAATTTTGTACTTCCGGGGGCAAGCAATGTATAATTTTATTTGTATGTCCTCAGGCTGTGGTTATATTTCCCAGAGGTACTCAAGGAAATCTATGATATGAATAATGACATAACCCTCAAACATTGTATGGTCTCCCAAAATATCAAACTCATGCAAGTATCCAGTAATGATCTCAAAATAAATAGAAGGATATCCTTCATGGTCATCCCCGGGTGCCATGGTTCCATCACTTGAGAACATACAAAGTTGAGAGTAGGATGACACCTAGGAATGTACCAGTGGAGTCACTAGATGATCCCCTTTAGATCATCAAAGGAAGGTGAGGGAACTACCCTCAGTAGAGTTTCCAAGTAAGCTTGTAAGATAAGAGCTTTGGGAGAAGCTTACCAAAAGATATGTCGTTGAAGAGAATGACTCAATCCTCCCCAACAATGACACAAAAATGTTATTGTAGGATTTGTACTTGTGCAAATCCCACCACAAGTAACCCAAATCTTGTGTAACTACAGGAAATCCTACCATTGTCACCTTATTAAGAAATCCCCTCGTTTTAGTGATGGAGGAGGTCCACCAGAGGGGAGGCTTCCCTGGTGACCTCGAGGGGTCAAAGTAGCATGTTTGTTAGCCAAGCCTACCACCCCCTCTCTTGATCACCTATGATTGGTCTAGGTCAATAAAATTGACAAGGTAAAAGGATGTTTGAGTACCTTCCTGGAACAAGAACGCTTTATATAATTTATATGATTATTTCCAAGTACAAACATGTGATCAAAACCTCGTTAGACACTAGATAATGAGAATTTACTATGGATGGTACAAAATTGCAGCAGTACAACAATTTATAACAACAGGTACAAGTTTATAACAACAACAAATAAAAGAGATAAAAAAAATGCATGAATGGACAAGGAAATTTTAGCTTATATCCAATAGATTAATATCCAATTGTTCAAAACAATTTCTAAGCATGTAATACCATCATTAGATCAGTGTATTCAACAATTTTAAGTATTATTAGGTGGTTGTAGCAAACTTTTGCAACAATGACGAGTTTGCAAGTGAATTAGCTTTAGTTAGTGTTAGTAAAGTTAGTAGGTAGCTTGAGCTATTTAGTGTAAAGAGTTTCTTGATCACTTTAACCACGGGAGAGCTTTAAAGATTAGTGCCTTAGGGATATGCAGGCTTTACAACAACAAATACAACTAATTTGAAACTTAATCTAGATACAACCAAGAGGTAGGATTCAATTTCTAAGGTGCTATCATATTAGGGCCTTAGAGATTAAACCTTGAGGAGATGGATCTTCTAGGGTGCAAGCACTTTTGGGCCCTAGAAACCTTTTCTCCTTTCTTGTAGCTTCACCTAGGTCAAGAAAACAAGAGTCTAGGGATAAAATACTAAAGTGATAGCACTTTAGGGCTTTAGGAGTCTAACCCTAGGTGGGATTTCCTTCACAAACTTTGGATAATATTAACCTTCTGAGAGGAGGAAGCACTTATGCTCCTCTTTTAGGGTTTTTCCAAGCAAGATCTTAAATATGAACAAGTAAAAAAATCACCATGAAACACTCAATAGCATGAGATAAAACTGCATAAATTTACTTACTTCACCAAGATATGACAAGAACAAACTCTAATTGCAGCAATACCATCCAAAAATCAGCAAAGAAGCATCCAAACTTGACTTTCAAGAGATAGCGCATGAGAGAGAAAAGTTGATAACCCTTAAATAAATAAATAAATTAGAAGTAATCTCTCCCAAATGGTGAGAGGATGTCTTGATTAAATGAAAGGATTTGCTAGCCATATTTATATGGAAACCCTAGCAATTCCAAAAGACTTCAATGAAAAGTCACATCTCTACAATTATGGGCCAACCCCTCACTTTGTCTTTACATAAATTCAAAATATAAAACTTTACATCAAAACAAGCCCTAACAAGGTGACGTTATGCCCTAAGAGGGTGGTGTTGGGATAAAAGAGGTGACGTCAAGCTCCAAGATGATATCGTTGGGCCTCCAAAGGCCAATTGTCACTCTCTTATGTGTCAAGGTCCATGCTAAGTGCCTCCTCCCATCTAATCACCATATGAACCATCAAACCCTAGCCCCTAGGTGACATTAAGGGCTAGAAGGGTGATGTATAGGCCTCCAAAGGAAAACATTCAAGTGGGGGAAGGTACAATCTCATCCTTCGGTGATGCTAAGGTGCCTGCAAATTCAACGTCCTTCATCTTCCATGCACAACGCTCATCATCAATGGTGCCCAAGACGTGGGGTGTAGTATCCATCTCATGGGATTCCAAACCCCTATGAAGGTCCATTGGCACAGTTCCTTCACGAATAACCTTCCACCGAGCAAGGTCTTGCAAAGACAAACAATTACACCGTCCAAGGGTCCACAAGTCATATGAATCATGCCAAGTAAACCACATCTAATAAAAGAACCACCCAAACATGTGCTTCAAACCCACCTTTTCAAACCAAATAAATGCTCAAAGACCTTATAAAATTTTCCAAATTTAGGTATGGGAGGGGTGTCAAGGTGTCATGTTGGGTAGGTCAATCCCCAAGTCAAGGAATGTTTTCCAAGGAGAACCTATCTAAGTCATGTAGTGAGTATGATGTGGATTTGGGGCAATACTTCTAGGCATGGGGTTCTTGACATACAAGGGCTCGTATTGTCTTATTTATGGGTGCCTTTGTGGAGGGTGTGTTGCACCTTCGTTTGTAATGCAACCTTTTTCCAAGCCCTTTTATTGCCATTAAATTATTTTGGTTTGGAAAAATGAGTATTATGTGCAATGGAAAGTTAGGAGTACCACAATGCCACTTGAAGCTAGAAATGCACAGAGTGCCATATGCAATGGAGAGTAAGAAACACCACAAAATGAATTTCCTCAACAAGTGGGACACTTATTAATTATGTGTTTACTTTTTTAAGGTCCTTCATTTTATGGAGAAATGTTTTATTGCTCTTAGGACCTTAGGGAGAGCATGTGGAAGGATAATGTATGGATTTTATGTTTTTCTAGCTACAACATCTCTGGGCCTTTAGCCCCTTCTTTCCATGAAATGAGGTAAAATCCCTTCTTGGGGTCAATGAACCCAAAAACCCAAAAGACGAGGAAACGAAGGGGAAGAAGTGTGGAAAATGACAAGTATGAATGGGGATGGTACGATGAACCTTCAAGGAACCCCTAGTAGCAACCTTTTCCCCTAGGGTGACTAACTTGCTAGGATACAATGACAACCACCAAGGTGAAATTAGGCAAAAGGTATAATTTCCAAGAAAATGTTCCATAATCAAGAAAGGAATCTTTGCAACATGCTTAAATGCTTCAGATATTAAAGTGACACTTACCATGAGACCAGACTTGTTACCTCATGAAGCAAGACATGTTGTCCTCTGGGACCAAGGAAGCAAGACATGTTGTCCTCTGGGACCAAGCCAATGTAGTAGATGTTGCTATGTTGTTGGTGATGATTGGTGATGCAATCATTAATAGGAGAGACCTTGCGGGCTTTGCTAGTTAATCTGACTCTCGTAACTCCATGTATGCTACCTGTGGGCCTCGAGACATGATCTCCTAAGTTACCCCTAGCTTAGGGGGGTAACAATGCCATTTGGACTATCAAATGCTCCAACTGTTTTTATGTGCCTGATGAATGAAGTGTTCAGGGAGTACATGGACAAGTTTGTAATTGTGTTCCTGGATGATATACTCATCTACTCTAAGTCAGAAGAGGAACATGAGAAACATGAAGAATGATGTTTCCAGTTTTAAGAGAACACAAATTGTATGCTAAGCTAAGTAAGTGCATCTTTTAGGGAGTACCTGGACAAGTTTGTAATTGTGTTCCTGGATGATATACTCATCTAATCTAAGTCAGAAGAGGAACATGAGCTGCATTTAAGAATGGTGTTGCAAGTTTTAAGAGAACACAAATTGTATGCTAAGCTAAGTAAGTGCATCTTTTATCAAAAGAAGATTCACTACTCGGGGCATATAATTTCAGCAGAAGGGATAACAATAGATCCTGAGAAGATAGAGGCCATTAGAAGATGGCCAACGCCAAGAAATGTCACAGAGCTCATATCATTCATGGTTCTTGTCGGTTATTATCGAAGATTCATAAAATGATTCTTAAAGCTTGTGAGTCCAATCATTTCTCTGCAAAAGAAGGGAGTGAAATTTGAATGGACTCCCAAGTGTGAAGAATTTTTTCAACAACTGAAATACATTTTGAAAAGTGTGCCAATATTGAATATTGCATATCTAGATGAAGATTTTGTTGTGTGCACTGATGCATGCAAGGAGGGACTTGATGGATTTCTCACACAAAAGGATCATGTGGTATCTTATGAGTCCAGAAAACTAAAAGAGCATGAGAGGAATTATGCTACATATGACTTGGACATAGCAGTAATTGTACATGCATTGAAAATGTGGAGACATTACCTCATGGTGAAAAAATTTGAGCTAAGGATAGACCTCTGTGGTCTGAAACATTTGTTTGGACAACCAACACTAAATGTTAGACAAACTAGATGGTTGGAATTTCTAAGTGAGTATGACTTGGAAATTAAGCACATAAAAGGCAAAGAAAATCAAGTGGTTGATGCACTTAGTAGGAGAGCACATGAGAAGCATATTGCAACCATTAGCATGTACATGACTGATCTAAAAAATATATATTTTGTAGCAACAAATTCGGATCAACAATATCTAAAAATAAAAGAACCATTACAACATGATAATTCTCTGCAGAAATTTAATTATTTCAAGTTGAAAGAAGATGGAACTCTCATGTACAAAGACAAAGTATATGTGCCAAATTCCAATGAGCTGAAAAATGCAATGCTGAGGGAGATGCACAATGTGCCATATGCTAGGCACCCGGGATATTAGAAGATAATTGTAGTTATGAGAAGCCAATACTTTTGGCCAGGAATGAAGAAAGAAGTGGATAATTACATAGCCAGATTTTTAGTGTCAAAAAGTGAAGTCAAAGCATAAACATCTAGTGGGGTTATTGCAACCATTGTCCATTCCAGAATGGGAGTGGGAAGTAGTTACAATGGATTTTATTACTAATCTGCCCAGAACATTAAAGCAACATGATTCCATCATGGTGGTGGTGGATAAATTGACTAAGGAAACAAATTTTATTTCAGTAAAGACTACACACAAGGCAACAAAAATTGCAGATATTTACATGAAGGAAGTTGTCAGGCTACATTGAGTGCCCAAAAAAATAGTTTTAGACATGTATCCAGAGTTTACTTCCAATTTTTGGAAGGGTTTGTTCAAAGGCTTTGGGACAAATTTAAATCTCAATACAACATATCATCCAGAGTCAGATGGGAAAACATAGAGGACTAATAGAATAATTGAGGACATGCTCAGAATGTATGTGATGGATCAACCATCAAAGTGGGATGATTGTATTCATTTAGTTGAATTTTCCTACAATAATGGGTATCAAACCTCATTAAAAATGAGTCCATTTGAAGCATTGTATAGCAGAAAGTGTAACACACTAGTAAGTTGGGATAATCTTGTAGAAAAAGCAGTTATTGGGCCAGATTTTTTGAAGGAAATGGAAGAGCAGATGGAAAATATTAAGAAAAATTTATAGGCTACCCAGGATAGGCAGAAAAGTTATGCAAACACGAATAGAGTGTTTATATATTTCAACGTGGGCGAACATGTGTTTTTAAAAGTGAAGGCAAAAAGAAGTTTGCCAAGATTAGGAAGTTGCCCAAAGTTGGCAACAAGATATTGTGGAACTTTTGAAATCTTAGAAAAGATAGGGCCAATTGCATACATGCTAGCATTGCCTACATCCATGAGAGTTCATAATGTATTTCATGTATCATTATTAAAGAAATATGTGCCCAGCCCTAACCACATAATTGATTGGAATGTGATACAGGTGGAGCACTAAGGGAATTTTCGGGTGGAAGCAATACACATCATGGACTGGAAAGTCAAAGTGCTCAGGAACAAAGCCATAGGGTTGGTAAAGGTTCAATGGACCTACTACGGTCCTGAAGATAGCCATAGGGTTGGTAAAGGTTCAATGGACCTACTACGGTCCTGAAGATGTTGCATGGGAGCATGAAGAAAACATGCAAGATGAATACCCACAATTTTTAGTCAATTTTGAAGAAAACATAATGTAAGACTCCATTTTGAGCAACTAGAGTTCCATAACCACATCTCGAAGTCCTAGCTAATTGCATTGGCGGACCTGATAAATGAATGGTACATTCATTTGGTTATCCATGATAAACGAATGGTACATTCCTTGGGTCAGCGGGTTGGGACGAATAAGAGATTTGGTTGGAACTACTGTTGGAGTCATAAAATTGCATAATTTTATTTCCTTAAGATATATATATATGTATGTATGTATGTAGATAGACATAGTGTGCACTAAGGATGACACACAATTGTAGGGGAGGGGGAATGTAACATCCCCACTATAACCCCCAATTTAATTAATGCTTAATGTAGATATAATGTGGCTATGGCCAAGTGATGTAATATGCATCATGTATTTTTTGAATTTTAATCATAAAATGTGATGGCAACTGCTAAGGGGACATGGACAAAGATGGTGGATGGATTAATTCACATGAAAGAGGAGGGTCTAGGAGAATGCCTAATAGAGGGGTCCAAGGGGGAATTACCCATGTCTATTAATTCCACCCACATTTTTGAATTTTATTATCATTGTGTATTAAACTCTATTTTTTGATTGAGTGTCCCCAAAGCCAATCATTGAATGCATGTAA
>CBVK0100485620.1:0-18356 GCA_900067695.1 Picea abies
ATATATATATATATATATAATGTCACCTAGATCCACATTGTATCATTGGTGGGAATATCCTTAGTCAGTATTTTCATGGATCTACAGTGCATTTGTTGGAGGTTGTGCTTTGATTCATATCGTATTCCAAGCATAGGTATGTCTGCCTCGGAAATGGAACATACTTGTATACTGACTGATGATTGTTTGCATCTTCTGTCAGTTTCTTCTACTCCAACACCCTTTCATTGAATAATTTGTAAAGTGTTTCGTCCATAAGTTTCTCTTCTGACCTCACACTTTAGGGGGAATCTATTACACACCAAAATTTCACACTTGATTTTTGCACCCTTAGTGTCGCAAGTGTGACAAAGTGACATATAAACCTTGTTAAGTGTCACTTGCATTGTCAAAAGTGTTGTATGCACCTTACCAAGTGTTTCATTCACTTTTATGAGTTTTCCAACCCCTCAACACCATGAAAAAAGTTGTCACAATCCCTAATTCACGTTGGAAGAAGAAGCCTCATCATTTGACAGTAATAACACACATTTTTCTTGAAAAATCAACCAATGTTTGGGAATTTATGAAGGGTGGAAACCCATGGCCATGCTAGGGGAGTGCCACTTCATGGAATGGAACTCCCTTTCCATGTTAGGGGAGTTCCACTTTATAGGATGGTGCCTTCTGTTCAACTCTGGGGGAGCACTAATCTTGTTACAGGGAATCATGGGGTCTCCCACCTGTTTCTAAGGGCTAGCTCTAAATTGGATGAGGTTGTTGTGGTTTAATAATACTTTATGGATTCATATTAGGGTATGATCCAAACCTTAAGGATACATATCCTCAACCATATCTTCCATTTTATCATCATGGTTGTGCCTCTCAAGCCTATATATTGAGGGTCTTTCCAAGGTGAAGGGGGGAAGAATACAAGTATCAAACCTTTGATCCTGGGAGAAACATCTACATTTTCATGTCAATATTCATGCAAGGTCTGGATGATGAGAGATTGGATAAGTGTTGCATCATCAAGAATTCTTTTTAAGTGTCTCCTTTTGGATTTCCAAATTAATATCAATTTGGCGTATTCCCTTCTAGTTCATGTTTTTATACATAGGCTTGTTTATTGTCATTTCATCCTTCATATATATCTTCTTTATATAATCATCTAGAGTAGAAATAAGAGTTCCTTTTCTATTTTTTTCATGGTTTCATTTGCATTGAGGAGCTTGGATATCAAGCCTATGGGTTGGATCAACAAGGATGAACATTGCAACAAGGTACATCACATCATTCTTCTTCTCTCTTGGTTGATTGATATAGTTAGATCTATAGGGAAAGTTGTAACCACTTGTTATCTTTTTTATTTGGACCAAATATAAGAGTCTTGGTCCAAAGGGGAGCTTATTTCTCAAAACAAGAACCTTGGAGCAACAAATGTTGTAATTAATTCTAGATAGAGATTAGAAGTAAGTAGAGAGGACAAGAGGAGTTCTCAAAAGAAAGTGAGTAGGTGAAAATTCAGAGATGAGTGGAGTAGTTGTCAAAGGGTCATAATGGAGATAACTTGTAATACCAAAAGGATATAGATTAGGAGGAATATTAGTGAGGTATTGAATGGTAGGGTATAGGTGACTTACTCAGACACATGGTGGAGTCTGAGTGGTTGTCAAATTTAAGCCTTCGGGGTTATAAGAATATGTTAGAAAAAAGGAGTCCTATGAAGAAAGAAAAATCAATAGTCCAGATGTGTTCGAAGTCATATGGGATGGCACTACATAATTGATAGGTGGAAATGGAAATTTTCCCATCCAAATAGGGATATCAGAGTGTATGATCGGAGGAATACAACAAAAGAGTAAGGTCAGATAGATGATAGGGATTATTTTAGAATAATTTTGATCAAGGGTTAAGGAAAGGACACATGACGATGTATTATTTTCTCTCAGTGAAGGACCATCAGTTTCAAGTAGTTAGTGTAAATATTATATAAGGACAATGATGAACGATGGATATCTATTTGGGATGATACAAATCAGTTATAAGGTAGCAACACGTTGTGAAATATTCTTGGTGTTTGGAATATACTTATCCGATTCAATTAGAAGAAAGAAATATGATAGAGTAATGCCAATCAATGACTCAGTTATAATTGGGGTTAGATAGATCGATGTATTAGGAAGAGACACATGGTAGGTCACTACAGTGTCATGTGGAAACTAACATAGCTTAGATGTGGAATCAACGGATGAGGAGTGGACATGTAGCAGTGATATGGATTAATGATCAATCAACATGTCGAAGTTGAGTATACGAATGTTAGTGTGACACGTGGCATCCACATATAAGTGTTGGGCATATGTGTGGCATAGTAAAATATGGGTGGTGATCTATGACTGTTACATCCATAAATATCAATAGTATATATTTTTTATAGGCTTAGAGTATAACAAGGATATCGATATCTATCATAGCTATCATTTCGAAGTGTACATACTTGGGGAAGTCTGATACATGAACTCTGAACAAAGGAAATAAGGGTAATGAGGATTTAAGTCTGGAATTGTCCAAGGTGTAGTTAGGATCATCCATATTGTTGACGATCAATGAAAGGGATAGGAATTTGAAGAGTCCAATAAGCTCACAAGGGAAAAGGTTAAGCGCCAAATTGGATTCTATGGACACATGTTGAGGAAAAATGAAGTATGCACCAAAGGTAAAGTGTTTCAGTATATAAGCATGTGGTCATAGTCAAGATCCTATGGGAGGTTTAGCCCCTGGTTTTGAGAGCTATTGAATGGTGCATAAATAAAGTATTTTTTGAAATCTATTAAGGGGGAATTTTGGGCCTGAGTGAAGCATCAAAGGAAAAACTTGAATTTTGAGCTGAACAATATTGACTTTATAATTTTGCAAAACCATGGGTTAGACTAGGATGGCCATCATGAAGAATTGGTGTAAAATTTTCTTTGTCATTGTTCTTATAAGTTTAATTTTTGTAAGAGTCTCAATCAACATGATTTTCACCTCCATGCCCTTTGAGTAAAAAAACCCTCTTAAACAAATGCTAAACTTAAAATGTACTAGAATTTGTTTCTATGGCTCACAAACATGTTTAGGGTTATGGCCTTGGTCTAGGTTGGAGGGTTAATTTATCCAAGGCCATAAAACAAACATAGGAGTATGATCTAGGGAGAGTTTCAATCCAACTGTGATATAAGTATATCCAGGAAGCTCCTATAACAAAGGAGTCAAACATGAGGTCGAGGAGATATCCCCTCCAAATATTAACTGAGCATAGTGGAGAGATCTTATATTGGGATATGTTCCTAAAGTGACATTGACCTATCAAGCGCCAGTCCTCTAGAAGATTTTCACGCTCAATTACCCTTCCCATTTGTTTGATCACGACTATCGATTGTACCCCCTATATGTTGACTACGAGTTGGTGACCATAGTTTCTTTTCCTAGGTATCTCAAAGGTGACTGTGGGGGTTTGTCGTGGTACCTAGGGAATATTTCATATCACATTTTTCGTACTGTTGGAGGGTTCCCTGTGAAGTGTGGTTGCTTGTAATAGATAAGGATGGTTAGTGGAGTTCAGGATAACTACTTCTCACTCCTTCATTCATTTTTTCATGGGAATTAATTAACCCGTGCCTTCATCTGGAAGGTCCCTTTCCACTTTTCCATTCCTTTGGAATTAGGATCTCATCCACCTAGGATGAAGCTTTGGAGAAGTTGTTTTCTTGCAATGTTTCTCTTAGGAATGTTTAGTGGATCTCTACTTTGTCTTGTTGGCCTTAGTGTTTTTTAATATCACTAATTTTTACTACTGATTCAGGGTGGTCGACCAACCACTTTGCTCGTCGGGAATGACCCCTAGTCTTTCTCTTGAAAGCATGGAGATGCCTTTTAGAAGGCATGGTTTTTTATAATGCTAGTTCACCAAATTCAATGCATGAGACTTTTATGGACATGAAAAATCATGAAAGGGAGGAGTATGTGCATAAGAATGACTTGGACAAAGTTATTGAGGATACCAACCAAAGAACCCCTACCAACGTGGATTCTTGTTCTTTTCCATTCTATGGAAATGTTGGTGCCCCCTTGATTGCCACTTTGAACATTCCTGGCTTGAATGTAGGACTACCGGTATGGTTGTGGACCAATCCTAATTTCCCAAATTATCTTGATGATTCTCATATAACAACTTTATGTCATAGGCATTGTATGTGTGTTGATACTTCACCTTCTAATTCTGCTAAGTTTACTCCTTCTCCTTCTCCCTCTTTTGCGGAAAGTATTTCTCCTAGTAACCAGAAGTCTAAAAGGAAGAGGGAGACGAAGAGTGATAACAAGAGTTCACCAACCTTTGCTAGTCATGTTGGGGACCTTTACCCAACCTTAATGGGCCATGATGGGGGAAAGCAACCAAACTCTACAAGTCATGCTAGAAGTAAAAGTCTAGTCATTTCTAGTCATACTTTCATTGAGTCACCAACTTATGTGAGTCATGTTGGAGTCTTGTCACCAACCTCTACTAGTCATGTTGGAGACATGTTTTCATCCTCTACTATTCATGTTAAGGGTAAGCGATTAGCCTCTGTGAGTCGTGTTGGAAGTAAAATTCCAGTCATTGCTATTCAAATTAGCATAATGTCAACAACCATTTCAATTCATGTTGAAGACATGCAACCAACCCTTGCAAGTCATGTTGGAAGTAAAAGTCTATTCACTACTAGTCATACTGGAATTGAGTCACCAACTTTTGTGATTCATGTTGGAGTCTTGTCAAAAACCTATGCTAGTTATGTTGGAGACATGTTTTTAGCCTCTGTTATTCATGCTAGGGGTAAGATACTAGCCTCTGTGAGTCATGTTGGAATTAAAATTCTAGTCATTGCTATTCATACTGGCGTAAAGTGACCAACCATTTTGATTCATGTTGAAGACATGAAACCAACCCTTGCAAGTCATGTTGGGGGAATGAGTCTAGTCACTGTTATTCATACTAGAAAAATTTCATCAACCTCTGTGATTCATGTTGGATATCAACTCCTAGCCTCTGCAAGTCATGCTGGAAGCATGTCATCGACCAATGGAAGTCATGTTGGGGGCATTTTTATGGTTTAAAATCCTAGACATATACGATGTAAACCTAAGTTCCCTTGTAAAATTTGTAAAGTAGATCACCTTACTCATTTTTTCATTTCTAATTTCATGGTATGAAAAGAATGGTCCTTGTTTGAAGGGCCTTCTAGTTCTGAGTCACCTTTGGTTTCTGAACAATATTTTCAATCATCAGTTGATGACGTGTTCATTCCAATTCAATATTCAATCGAAACCACTCTCATTTTTTTGGGTGATGCATCTCTTGACCATGTTTTATTGCATCATATTCAACCACTAGTTGAGGAAGTGGTCACACAAATGTAATCTTCGGTCAATCCCACTCTTCTCTCAGAGAGTGACAAGTCTAAGGAGGTGATCTCGTTGATGAAATATTCAGTCGATCCCACTCTTCTTTTATGGAGAGATGCATCTTTTGATTACATATTTAACATTTCTAGTTCAATACCTTATGAACAAGGGTAAATTCCACTCTCTTTGAGTATGCTCCCTCCAAGTCCCAGGATGGTTTCCTTTCATTGGAATAATCTTGTGGAGCCTCACCTTCCTTCTTAGGAACCTTTCTAGATAACGTTTTTGGTTGAATCTATGTTGAAAGGACTTAATCGATGTATTGTAGATGAAGGATCATCTACAATTATTTTATCCTTCTCTCCTTGGAAAGTGTTGGGTTCTTCCAATATTGTATCAACTACCAATGAGCTACTGGTTTTCGACAGAAGACCTAGTAAACATCTGGGGATTATTTCTCAGTTACCTATTACCTTAGGTCAGAAGACTATTCTAATCGATATGTTAGTGGTGCCAAGCCCTTTAGACTTCAATAAGCTTCTTGGATGTGATTATGTTTATGTGATGAAGGATGTCGTATCTACGCTTTTTTATGTGATGCATATCCCTCACAATGGAAGTGTTTTCACTCTTGATCTTATTTCATTTGATAATCACCATCCTAATTTTATTTCAACTCAAGTTTCCCCTTTGTGTTTTCCTAGTGTTCGAGTATACTTGTCCCAACCACGAATGAATTATGTGGTGTCTTATCCTCGATGTTGAATTGCTTATGAGAAGGTATCTTTATAGTTATGTTCACCTTATCAAGACAAGGTATCGACGATTGAGCAAGGTTTTTATCCAATGGGGGCATATAATCCTTTTATTTCCCCTCTTGGTATGAGTAATATGGCATTTCATTTTGAGTCTGATAATACTATTTGTAAGACCTTGGGCCCTGATATTTGCATGTTGACAAGCCCTAGTTTCATGGATGTTGAGTTTCCTTCAGATAAGGCTATCCTTGAACCTATGATTATGGATCGTTGACCTCCTCTTGAATTGGAAACTTTGCAGGTTGGTTACTAAATAATCCCTTGGACTGATCCTAGCGACGAGATCTACCTGGAGAAATACTATGCATATGTCGTAAGGCTATGTGGTCCTTTGTACATATTGTACTTTTAGGGTTTTTTGTTTTCAAGTTATGTATCTGTTAGAACATGTTTTTATCAGAGGTTTCTATATTGGACTTACTAAATTCTGGGTAAGTTTTTTTGGTCTTATATACAGGATTTTGGAGACATTTTCTTTGGTACCTTTTAGTTTCGTGTCGATCCATTCTGACAGGTAATGATCTCGAAACTAGATAGGATAGATTCTCCCATCCATGAATTTTTTTGTTATCTATTTCCTGTTTCATTTTTCCTTAGGATCAACAACAATAAGTTGTGATGCAAAACCTTCGTTGTTGTTTAGAAATGTTGTATTTCATGTGGTACAACCTACCTTCCATGGGAATCCTAGTTTAAAGTGCTCATGCTATAAGTTTTCTATTAGTATTGGGAGTCCTATTTAGTACCATCATGAATTTTCGTCGAAGCTGCATATCTTCTTCTAAATATATTTCTGGCCATTACCTACAAGACTCCTTGTAGCACATGTTGATACTGATGTCAAAACTTCTTCATATTCTTCAACATGCATTGTCATTTTTTACTATCATATAGAGTAGGGCCATGTGCACGTGTACGATGCATTTATTCATATCATTCACATATATTTCATAGGGTACACCCCATTAGTTTTTGACATCAGACCCTTTGAGATTAGTATAGGTGTCTATTATAGATGGTGGATATTACCTATACATGGGTGTCCTAGTTAGTAGATCATTGGCCTTCTGATACTCGTGTTGCATTATTCTTGTTATCACTCTGTGATTTACCTTGGCTACGGGAGGGAAACCATAGAGGTAACCAGAGACCACTTTGAGATTGGAATATGGACTTTCCAAAATAGAGAGGGATATCTCAATCTAAAATAGGATTAGTGGCAAAATATGAAATTGAAATAAGGTTTTAATATGTGGTTGATGGAAGAGATGAAAAGTAATCCATTGGGCATGGAGTCAAATTTACTACAAATGGAACTATCAATGACTGGTAGTAGAGATATCAAGGAAATAAAGGCAAGGTAGATGATGTTTTATCAGCCAATAATATTGTAGCAACATGGTGGTAGAAAAGGGAATTCAACATCCCATTACACTTAAAGCATCTAATTGATGATGAATTCTTAATCCATCTTTAGAGGAAATTTATGGAATGTTTAATTGCTATGAATAAGAGCATCAAATAGGGATGAATTATGATCATGTACTTTCCAATCAAACATTAAAGAACACACATTTAAATGAAAACTAAGATAAGAGTTACATACACATAGAAAGGGAACACACTTCAAAAACACCATCACAGGAATCTCTAGTAAGAGTAACTATGGACTTCTGATTGATATTCCATTATAATTAAGAAAGATTACAAAATGATCAAAATAAATTCCTCTATGCTTCTGTCAACCCATTTAGACAATCAAAATTACAATTATATATAGAAAATACTCTTCTTGAAGCTAAGGAGGTCAATCTGAACTACTTCCCAAAGTTGGATCTTGTTACAAAATTATAGCAACACATTTAGAGCTGCCGTCTAGGAAATAGGAATCAATTTTCTCGAAACTAGAGGTCCAATATAACATCATATCTCTTGAATTGTGATATTTATTACCAAACTAAGAGAGGTTTTGTTATATGAACCAGTTCATGAGACAAACCTCTTTTAGTTTTTGAAAATTCCTCTCATGTGTCTCAGGATCCGTTCCAAAAGATAATGACTAAAATAGGAAATCATTAAATGTTTAAATTTGAAAAAATAGGCTGCAAAGATCCATTTGAATATTTCAAACCATGACACCTGTGAAGAAGCTGAAAGGGGTCTTTGTGAATGGGATCATTCTTGACAAAAAATTATTTCATTTTGCAAATATTTCTTTTCATTTTTCCAGAAACTGAGTTTGAATTTGACTGCAAAAACAATCATTTTCGGAACTTGGGAAACGAATTTGTGGAGCAAGGTGCCTTTTTACATTTTATTCTATTGTTTGGATTTGATTGATGGATGAATGTCACTAATTTATAGTTTGACACTCGATATTATGATAATAATCCCTAGGACCACTTCATTACCCTTTCAAACACCATTTTATTCAACATCCTAATATATGTCAAACACTTGATTCAGACTTTGACCCTTGAGCAAATTATATGACACTAAAATCAGATCCAATGGGGATGTTTTCCTCCCTGTGAGGCAATATAGAACCCGCTGACCATGTGCCTTCAACAATTGGGATATTCCCAACCTACAAACTGACTTGTTTCCTTCTCCAACTGAAATCAAACCCAATTATCAAACTAAAAACTAAAACTATACACTGAAACTATGCATGTTGCAAACTGAAATATGAAAATGCTGAAAAAAGAACTCAAAACTTCTGGAAAGATGCTTTCCCATAAGAGCTTATTAAACACTAGTTCCTACTCTAGGATATTGAAACATCTGTCGAATAAGGTGATGCAAAAATGCCAATGAAACCAATCAAGAAAGTGACTACTTACTTGAATTATGCTCACACTTTCCTTAAGCAAGGATAAATAATTACATAATGGCAACTTAAACTCCATTTTGAATTCAATTTCAAAACTCATACATTTAAAACCACTGATTGATTGCATAAATGACAAAAAACTCTTCTTCTCTGATTTTTCCAATAGAAATGAGAAGGAATCTTGAATAACATGAATAACTATCACCTGTTGATAAAAAATAAAAGGACAATCAACACCTATAATTGTTTTTTGTTGATGAGAAAAAAGAAACATGGAAGTCTCATATTTTATTTTTTTTCCTACTTCAATTGTTGGTTGGTCTTGTTCTATTTTTTCAAATTCAAGATCCTTCTAAAAACAACTAGTAATAGATTGATTATTTTCCTTAACATCCATATCAAGAAGAAAATTCATGTATTCTGGACATTTATCAATTGGAACAACCACAACTTGTATGTTCAATTTTTCATGTAAATCAACATGAATCTAATTTTGGCTATCTATAAATCCTGGGTTTGTATTTTCAAGAGATAAAAAATTCTAAGTGGTTTCTTCAGTTTCAAAGGTATCTAAGACAATGTTCCCTTCTTCACTATTTTCTTGCAACTATGGGGTGTAATAATCATGAATTGGTTCATTGTCTAGAATGTTTATACATGCAATTTCATCGATATCATGTTCACAATTTCCTTCCTAAAATGAAAATTCAGAAAATGAACAGTATGAAGAAACATATAAATAATTTTCCTCATCCTCTTGATCACAAGAATACTGACAAGGTTGATGTAAATATTCATCATTTTCAAGAGATTGAACATGATCGCCATCATTAAAGTCCTTCTCGGTTTCATTTTCATCCAAGAGAGAAACTACCATTTCTTCTTGGTGCTAAAAAGGGTTCTCGTACAAAGCTTCAAGGATTTCTTCATCCATGAACTCTTCATTGCCATAAATTTTTTCCAAATTTTGAATGAAATTTTCAAAATGATCACAACAATTTTGAAGCAATGATAAAGATAGATAGGTCTCGTTGTATTTCTCAAAAAATATTAAATGAAAATAATTAATAGAGTACAAGCAACCACGTGGAAAACCTTCATACCAAGATCTTTCTTTTCCCTCCAAAGTAACCATAAACATATTCATCAAGTAGTACTCATGAAATTGAACTCTGATCTTATGCACATGCATGTGAAATTTAACCAAATGAAGAGCAACATCATCACCATCTTTCTCTTTGAATTTTGGAAAACAAGTCTACCAATCTATGCAAGGAATTCAATTTGGAAAACTAGGAATCTGAGAGTGATTCATTGGAGCATACCTTGCAAATATGTGATCCATATTGAAGCAATAGAGTTGTTGAGAAAGGTCCTTGACATGGACGTGGAATTCTTGGTATGCACTGACACATCCAAGGAAGGATTAGGATAAGTCTTGATGCAATACAGTCGAGTGATCGCTTACATCTCGAGGAAACTGAGAAGGCATGAGGAGAAATATGCGGCACACGATTGGGAGTTGTTAGCCATTGTATATGCTTTGAAGGTTTGGAGACACTACCTTGTTGGATGAAAATTTGAACTAAAGACTGACCATTGTGGACTACAACACATATTTACGCAAAGCGACCTGAACGCGCGACAACAACATTGGTCGGAATTTCTTAGTGAGTACGACTTTGAGATTACTTACATAAAAGGAACAGTGAACTAGTGGTGGATACATTAAGTCGGAGACCATGCATCTTTTCGGTGCTACCTCTTCAGATGAATCTACATGAAAGGATTCTAAATTTATAGCGTGACGATGACTGGTAGAAAGAGGTCGATGGTTTTATCGGAAAAAACACAATGATGGTACCACGATTTGAAGGATTTTTCATTTGATAGCAATGGTTTATTAAGGTTTAAAAATCGGATCTATGTACCACTGAATGACGAGTTGAGGAGCTTGATCCTGAGAAAGGATCATAGAGCAGTTTACATGGCTTCCCCGAGAGTCACGAAGATGAGGGAAGAACATAAACCCTTATTCTTATGGAAGGGAGTGAAGGAATACATGGTCAACTATGTGGCCAGATGTCTAGAATGTCAGTAGGTGAAGGCTGAACATAAACACCTAGCAGGATTACTTCAGCCACATGTTATTCCAGAATCAAAATGGGAGGTTATTTCGATGGATTTTATTGTTGGATTGCCACTGACGACAATGAGACACGACTCGATTTTCATAGTAGTAGACACTCTGATGAAAAGTGCTCACATTATTCCTATGCGTACAATGTATTAGGCACCTGACATAGTTAGAGTTTTCATCAGTGAGATTGTGAGGCTGAATGGCGTGCCTAAGAGGATTACATCTGATCAAGGATCGATGTTTACTGGATGATTTTGGACGAGTTTCCAAGAGGCCTTGGGAACCCAACTTAACTTTAGTATTGTGTATCACCCAGAGACTAACAGGTAGACCGAATGAATGAACTAGAACTTGGTTTACCTTTTGCGCATGAACATGATGGACAACAGAAGTGTTGGGAATAATTCTTGCCACTGGTAGAATTTACCTTATAACAACAGTTACCAAAGCGCCATTAAGATGGTACCTTTAGAGATTCTTTATGGGTGACCATGTCAGGCACCTTTGATTTGGGATCGGTTTGTAGATAGGGTCCAGGTGGGACCAAAAGCAATCCAAGAATTGGAGGATTAAATGAAAACTTTAAGACAAAGGACCAAGGGAGCACATGATCGTCAGAAGAGTTACGATGATGTGTGTCATGCCGATCGTAGTTACATTGTGGTGATCGAGTATTTTTGTGGCTGAAACCACAAAGGAGTTCGATCAAGTTTGGAAAAAGGGGGCTAAACTATCTCCTACGATATTGTGGAAGGAGAGACCCGTGGTCTGATGACTAGCCTTGCAAGATTTTTGAGGCGTATGAACGATATCTTTCACGTCTTTGTTTGAGATTTTATGATTAGTGATCCTACACATGTTTTGACTTGAGAACCTTGCAGATGTTGGATGAGGGTATGCTCATGGCTGAGCTGATATGCATCTTGGATCATCACATTCAACAGCTACGACGTTGAACAATAGATCAGGTCAAGGTCCAGTGGGACAACTATAGTCCACAGTCGGTGACCTGGGAGGACACATTTGGTATGCGCCAACATTTTCCTTTTTATTTGATACATAAACTTATGATAGTGTGGTACACATTATTCGGCTTTTTTACTATGAAACTTCAGGACAAAGTTTAGAGGAAGAGGGGGTGTATGTAACATCTCGCTCTGGTGCACTAAGCGAACTTATTCTTTGAGGACACCTCCTCAAAAGTGATCCAGATTATTATGCTATTAAAACTTTTGATTTTGATTATGAGGCGTTATGGATTGATGACATGTTGTTTTACTACATTGACGTAGATAAGGGCTATTGAATCATTTTTACTGAGTGTGTAGGATTTTGGACCTCGAGGATGAAGAGGCATCGATGGAACCCCTTAGACTTCAGATTGAGTCAGGGAGTGTGCCATTGGGGTTTGATTGTTTTACTATGATATTAGTGCATCTATATAAATGATATGATATGGATATGCTCTGACATGATTTGTTGATGATGCAGGCTAACGATAGCTTGCCGACTAAAATCACATATGCAATAAAGGGGTCACGCACGACTACCAGAGAGGTTGAGGGAGAGGTGTGGACAACAGCCCTGCCACATCCTACTGGCACTCCCGTCGTGGCTCGAAATGTAGCTTAACAATTACCTAGTTCAAGAGGACCCATGATGCCATGAGGGCAGATTGCGACAGTCGCTCACGATGATTCTAAGGGCCGCGCAATAAGGTAGGGACCTTATTCCTTAGAAGCCCTTAGTCTCCCACAAGTTCACCTGGCAGAGTATTGACTCCAGTGGTTTTTGATGTCTACCAAGTCAGTCAAGAGGCGAGTGGCACCCTTGGAGAACATGGTTCATCTTGAAGGGCACGCCACACAAGAAAAATGGAAAGAGGCGGGTGGCATCCTTGGAGCATATAGTGCGTCTTGAAGGGCACATTGTGCAAGGGAACAAATGAGGCAAGTGGCACCCTTGGAGTACCTAGTGCGTCCTGAAGGGCACGTCACGTTGTTTTGATAAATGAATGAACCTAGATGGCCTTAGGATGAACACTGTGATAAGAATCTTAAAAAAAAACAAAAACATTTTCCCTAATAAAATGTCGCCCATCACGAAAAATTAAGGTCTAGGTCTAAATCATGCTAGTGGTAAAATTTTATGTTTTTTAATAAAAAAAATTTGATATATATATATATATATATATATATATAAAATTAAAAACAAAATAAATAAAGAGTATGATCTTCGTTAAATCTTGTAACATGGAGGTAGTAAGAAATTTAATTTATTCAAAAATCTGTTGGAATAAAATTTAAAAAAGGGGGGAATTAATTGTTTTATTATTTTGATATAGTAATTAAATGAGAAAAGGGAAAAAGGGTTAATTTCTAGACCTTCTTTTTTGAGTTCTAATTAAAAAGGGGAAAGAGGGAAAATCTAAAATATTAGAAAACTAGGAAAAGAGGTAAACATAAAAATGGAAAAAGGGAACATAAGGGAAAAAGAGGAAAGTCAAACTTAGTAAGCATCTACCATTTAAGAGCTTTCTAATTTAAACTGGACTAGCAATTTAATAATGGGGAAAGCCGTTAAAACCTATAAGATAATTTGGTGACACCTAGGAGTGATTCTAGGAGTAACTCTAGGTGGGTTAGGGAAATAAAGATAATTAATTAATTAAAGAAATTAACTTATGGAGGAATGAAGGGGATGGGTGACACTTGTACGGAGAGGAATTTTTAGGAAATTAATTATAAAAACTTAACTAAAAGAGAAATTTTGGAAAGTAAGGAACCACAGAACTCTATATAATGAAGAGAGGTGATGGAGGTTGGAACATATTCTATTTGTGTAACGTTACGCTGTAGAAATATCTACTTGAATAATTTAACTTGTGGGAGTTGGGATACCCAGCTCGATGAGGAGTGGTAGCTCAGCCTTGCGAGGTGAGCTGGAAGCTAGTCAAAATCTCTGGATAGTGAGTGTGTGGCCCCTTTGCAGCACACGGGTCTGAGGGGGAAGAAGAGTACCCCTAGCATTGGCTGGGAGGTACCGGTGAAGTCTTGCCGGTCGGCAAGCGGTATTTTCTCGGAGCGCGCGGGACGTCATTCAGAGCGGGTGATCAGGCAATGGTACGCTCTCTTCATTTTTTTTTGGTATATTGTATTAGGACTTATGCTTGGATATGCTTATTTATTGGAAAGGTAAACTGATGTCTTTTAAGTTGATGATGGGAAATTTTCTTATCCTAGCTCCATGGTTGTTGTCTCCCATGGCCTTCATTTTCCCGCATATCTTGACCACCTTGCTATGTTGATTGTGACCTTGAGTTTTTTAGCCTCCATCCCTAGCCCACCAATCCTCTCCTGAGAAGTCGGCAAGGAGCCTGATCTGTAGTTGTCGCCTTAGCATTAAAAGACCTATGGATCTCAACGCCCTTCTTTTCTGTGCAAGGATGGTGAAGCGAAGGATGAACCCATTCGTCGTCTACCTATGTTGTTGTCTTTGGCAGTTTGTTTTCTTGCGCCCTCTAGCAAACTACCTCTGCATATGGAATTCTTGGGTCGTGTTGGTTTTCCCTACGATCATCTCAATGACCTCTCGCATTGGACCCTTGCATTCCCTTACTATTGGCTGGGTGGATTGATATCCTGGTAATGTAAATAATTTCATGTCAGTCTGCAATTTTGTTGTTATCCTGGTAATGTAAAGAATTTCATTTCAGTCTTCAATTTTTAATGATATCCTGGTAATGAAAAGATTTAATCTCACTCTGTTCCTTTTTACATATTGGTATACTGCTAATGTAAGGAATTTCGTTCAGTCTGCAATTTCATTAATATCTCGGTAATGAAAATATTTAATCGCAGTCTAGGATTTAATATCAGTCTACAAATTTTTCTCATGCTGGTATCCTGGAACACAAAAATAATCTAATTTAAATTTGCGTTGTTGTGCATCTTGGAAAATGAAACCAAAATAAAAAAACTTAAACTTCTAAGTCGACATTTTATTTGGTACTCTGATTTGGATAGCGTTGGTGTCAATTTCCAGCCTGTGTTTTTTTACACCTGCCAATGATCTGTTTTCATTATCGTTTAACATGTCCCTGGAGGCGAATTGGGAGTCTGCGATTCTATCTACCTGGCCAGCGATTTCCATTTCAATTTAAACTGTTAAGAAGGTGAATTTGGCCCTAGATTCTTATTGATATCTGACTGAGTTTTCCATTGTATTACCATGAATTTGCTCTTAATTAATGATTGTGATTGGTATTGAATGACCACTCTATGCCTCAATTTTTTTTTTACTGTGTTTTTATATATATTTTTTCTTTTAAATTCGTGAAGACTTTGACAGGGAGATGCTCTTGGAATAGCATTGGAAATTCTGTTTATACCTATGTTTTATCCAAACCATTCCCTCATAATACCTGTATTTGCCAACAAAATATGTGGTGTTACTAGTGGCACTATTTTTGTCTTTTTTTTCTAGCAAATTATATTCATTCATCGGTGTTTGTTGATTAACAGAGAATCCTAGGTAGTGCCTTTATTAGCAGGGCCTTCTGCATTCCTCTCATCTTTGCGCCCATTTAATTCTGCACCCCAACACCCCAGCTCACTCTGCGTTCCTTTAATTCGACCTTGACTGTTGGCAGTTCCTTTTTGTAGACAGCGTAATTACGACCGTTTTTATAGAAAGGTTGAAGGGATGGATGCATTCTTTTTATTATATACCAACGAAACACTAATTTTTAGAGAACAATGTTAACAACAAATGGAACGTATTAATACCTGCTTTAAAATTTGATGGTAACCTTATGTATTTATTGTGACTTCTTGATATTCTTTGATACAGATAAGCGAGAGGTGAATATTTAATTCTAGTGGTTATATCCCTATATTTAGTAATTCCACCCTTGTTTTACCTTATAACAAAGCATAGCCATCAGAGTGAGTATGCATTTAAACCTTGTACATGAATCCCTATCTTAGATGGTCTATGAATTATTTAATATATAATGATGACCTCTTGGGAGCATCATGGTTAAAGGTATGAATTATTTAATATATAATGATTCCTCTTTGGAAATCATGGATAAAGGAATTAAAAAGGGAGTGTTGACTCCCTTATATAACATAATTTAGATGTCACCTTTAATTTATTTTTAAATTAACTAATGAGAGACCTGTGGATATTTAGTCTAAAAATATCATGGATGGGAATTTATTAAAATATCTTAAAATGGTTATATTTAAATAAGAAATTAAGATTTGTTATTCCTTTGTTCCCTTATAGTTGGGTATGTAAGTGGGGTACTAAGGACTTTACATATCTCTCTTGATAGGTGTTTAACTTCTCAATTCCTTAAGTGGATTTTTAAGGCAGCCTTGACTTTACCCATGCTTATTTTGTCAATTCATAAAAAGAGATGTAAGAAAGTCATAAAAAGGATGTAAGGAAGGGTGAAAGTGTCATGCTTAATAAGATTTACTTTATGTATGAGTTTTTAATGCACAAAATTTTAGCCTTGAAATGTTTGTATATTTTATGGCATGTTAAGAATAAGTCTTCCTACTTCTCTTAAGGGAATCCAAGCTCTAAATTTAAAGTATACATAGGAAGAATAATAAATTGGGTCAATGCTAATGTTGCATTGGTTTTTGTGACCTTCTCTTTGTTGTTAGTTTAAAATGTCTACACTCATCCTTGGTACTTCCTTGTATGTGTTATTGACTAGTTAAGTACTGGGTTGCTATGGAAGGATTGTTATATATATATATATATTTAGTGGTTAGCTCCTTCCTATCAATTATTTGGATTTGTTGGAGCTTCCTTTCTCAAACTGGTTTAAATATAATTTTTAAAATCAAAGGTTGGACTTTAAGTTGTCTTTTACTTCATGACCTTTACCCACTAAAAATATCAGTAGTACTGATTTTTGAAGTAGTGATGGTCGTTGTACTCCTAAGCCATTGTTTTTCTACCGTTAAACGAGATTTTTCACTTTTATATAACTTGGGATATTGCGCTTCGGGAGTTACAAGTCACACGGTTTCCAAACCCCGATGCGCAAAGTCGTGAAACAACCTTGAAAGCTTACCCAGGTTAGCGCCGAGAGTAAAGTTCCTTAAACCTTAGTTAAGTGTTGTCAGGATTTTGCGTCTCGGTGATCACTCTCCACAAAAGTCTTATCGTCATAACCCCGATAAGAAAAGTTGCGAGATAGAGTTACAAGTCACCCGGGTCAATGTCAGGGGTAAGTCTTTTAAACCGTAGTTAAACAATGTCGGGGTTTTGCGACTCAGCATTCACTCTTCCAAGAAACTATACCTTCATAGCCCTGAGTCGCAAAATCACGATATTAATTAAATACTTAATCTGGATCACATTTTTTCTTAACTAGATCACGTCATCGCGATCTTGGGTTCTAGGGGCTCAAAAGATAGGAGTGAAATATCTCGATGAAGTGAACGCCGAAAAGGGTGATTAAAGTTTAAAGAAATCCTAATTAAAGAAGATAAGCCAGATTAATCAGTGCATTAATACGAATAGTAACACGCACCGTCTACAGGTTAAATTTAAATGTTTTTGCGCTAACTTGTGTGTTACGACCCATAAAAAATTTATGGCATTTATTTGAAATAAGGTGAAGTGATAGGTAAATATATTTTTTTTATCACTAAATCTTTCTCAAAAAATGATTTGACCATTCTGTTCATAAGGACGCTAAAGTTTTAAATGGTCAAGATATAGAGTTCTTTCTCTCATTGTTTCAAAGTTCATTTCTATCTTGCACAAAGAAGCTTTTATCACCAGGCTAATTTTTGTATGTATACACATTTTTACTATAGGAGAGCTAAGTCAGAATCCTCTATCATGGCTCCATGAAAAGCGTCTAAGGCGATTGCTGAGAATTCAAGGCAAGGCTCAGATAATGTTTCCAATACTTCACCCCGAAGTATTGATTCTGTTAGAACTTGGTCATATGTCTCTGAGGTTCTTCAGTCCGAGGTGGTGAATTGTTCATATGATTCTAGCGATAATGAGAAGGATGATTTGGCCACCAAATACAAAATAGTCGTTCAAGCAAAGATGCATAAGATAACGGCTAGGCCACGACTCCTTCCTTACTATGATATTATCTGATGGGCATTAGATCATG
>CBVK0100485621.1:0-18356 GCA_900067695.1 Picea abies
AGCATTTTATTTATGTTCTACATACTTTTTATATCTGGTATATTACATACTTAAATTTACACTAGAAATGATATGTAAACTGTTGTGGATATTCCACTGGAACAGTTCGTCACAACAGATATAATAAAATACTAAAATCTCTACTATGAAATTTATTTTCCTTTAGACATCTATAGTATTTAGTTATTGATAAAATAGATAAAATGCAAAAAATAGAAAACAATAAAACACATTCACGCCATCCACAAATAAACACAATATATGACCTAGGAAACCCAATATGCGAGAAAACCCAGCTAGAAGGTGAGGTTGCTCTGCTCTCTTTTCTCTGGTAAAAAAAATGACATAGGTACAAATAAAGAGGCACCCTCTGTGGACTTTCCTTTGAACTGCGGCATGTATGGCTGCTACAAAATATCTCCCTCTCTGTTATGCTCACAGAATACAACTCTCAGATGTTCTGTTCAACTATGGAATAAGATGCAATGCAAAAGAATGGAACCCCTTCTCCTCTTAGTGGTTCGATATTTAACATAGCTCGATAGCCATCTAGGGATAGATTTTCTACTTCCTCAACCTTCAATTGTGATAAGGTTTTGGACCTTCTAGAATGTTTTTATAAAATCCACTACGTGGCTATCCCCACATGTCTAAGTAATGGAGGCTGACGTGGCATCTACTCGCACCATGGTGATCAATATGGTAGGTCAACTTGCGGGAGACATAATTTACACAAACTCTAATTAATGAACGGTTTGCGTCGTTGGAAAGGTTTCAACGTGTAGAATTTATAATCTTCCTCCCTCGTAAGGTTTGGACCAAAAAATGTCGTTTGATGCCTCAAAATGGCTCCAGAAGATTTCTGACTGTTTTTTGGACCCAAATTTCCAAATTTGGACCAGTTGTCGAAATGGCCCTGCAAGTTTATTCCTCCAATTTTTCCACCCAAAAAGTGTCGAAATGGCCCTGCAAGTTTATTCCTCCAATTTTTCCACCCAAAAAGTAGTGAGATAGATGAAAAATAATATAATGATCCAATCCGGATAAATAAATACCTATAATCCTTTTGTGCCTATCTCACAATTCAAATGCATGCCATATAATTTACTTGGCCAATGATGCTTTTCATCATCATGAATCAATTTTATTGATTGTTGTTCCATATGAGAACAAGTGACAAATATACGTATTTTGATTATTGAAGATTGCATGTCAAGATAGTCGATGATCTATAAACTATAGTGGATATTCCACTGGAACGATTTGTTACAACAAATCTTACAACTTTCTACAAACTCTTTGTTATGCAGTGTTTTACTTAAAATTAAGATTTAATATTACGATTTTAGCACTCAAAACTTTGAAATATGTTGAGACTGAAATAAAAGAATCTAAAACAAAATGCCACACCATCCACACAATGAACACAATATGTACCCTAAGAAAATCAATATGGGAAAATCCATACAGAGGGTGAGGACTATGGATTGCTCTTTTCTTCTTAGATATGGAAACGTCGATAGAAAGAAATGTGAACTCACTATGGAGTTGTCATCGATACTGTGGTTTGTATGGTTGCTACAAAGCCATCTACTTCCTTTGTTCTACTTCAATATCCTAGTCCCTTTCTCTGCTCAACTATGGAATAATAAATCAATACAACAAGAATAGGATCACTTCCTTCCTAGCAACCTAGTGTTTAATATGTACCAATAGTCATCTAGGGTTAACGTTAGGGCTCTTGCATGCCTCAAATCCCAATTAGGGTTAGGATTTTGGATCCTCTAGAATCTTCTTGAAAGTCCACAAATGACTAGCTCCATATATGTGAGTAATGGGAGTTGATGTAGCATCCATTGTACCATGGTGGTCAAAGACATAGGTCAACTTGTATGAGACACAAATTCCTTATATAAACTCTACTTGAGCTCATATTTGTGCCATTGGAAAGCTCTTGGCATGTACAAAAATGTCAAGAAGAGGAATACTATGTCCACAAATTTTTGACCCCGAAAATAGTGATTTAATACCCCAAATGAGTTCTTAAAGTTTCAAGACCCAAATCACCAAAATGACCCTCACTTGTGAAATGTACACTACAAGTCAATACCTCCAATTTTGCCCACTCAAAAAGTATAAAAATAGATGATAAGTTATATAACTATCCATTTTAGATTAATCGACCCTTATTGCTCTTTCATTTTTTTTTCAAAAAAATCTTATATAAGACAAATCGCGTAAGTAATGTTAGCAAAGGTCACATACTTGCCAGGTGAATATCAATTTATGTTAATAAATCATATTATTTCACTTTGTAAATTTAGTTGGAAGTCATTCTATTACTAGCTCCTCCACCTTTGTTTAAATTTGAAATAATTATTATTTTGTTGTCTTAAAAGGCCTAAATAATACCTTTCTTCATTTTATAGTATTATGTAATGGAACATACCAACTCAACATCAACACGCAATGCTCCAAGACAAATGTCGACCATAAAATAATGATACAGTGGAATTCCTAATTGGCACTGCATAATATAGTCCTCAAAATAACTCCATGTGGAGGAAAAAGCATTGTTATCTATGTAGCTTGAAATACAAATGTAGAATTACTCTATGTGGAGGAAAAAACATTTTTATTTATGTAGTTTGACATACAAATGTAGCTCGTCATGCAATGAGCACTCTTGTCCAAATAAGAATGTTGTTGAACATGTTTTCAAGATTCATCCAAATGTTAAAGATAACAATGGTGTAGTTCAACTCTTGATTGAAGGTAATACTTCAACTCCCTATTTGAAAAATTATCCAATTATCCAATGGTTACAACAACTCCTCTAGATCTAGACCAAGTAATAACTACATGTAGTAGTGGGGATTTAGCTAAAAAAACTAAGAAAACAATTATTAAATCTCAAGGAGTTGAGAGGGCATGTCAAGAGAGTAAACCAAGGGAAAATATATATGGATTGAATGTGGAAAATGATACTATGTAGTAAACCTTGGTAGATATAAGATAAAAAAAACTCTTCAACTTAAGAATAAACAATGAACTTCTAAAATACCAGAACATTCACACCATAAAAAACACAAGAATATAGAGAAGAACCCTTAAGGTAGGGAAAACCCATCAAATATCCATTATGGAAGGGATTACTCCACAAACCATGCTTTCTACAATATAATAATATCCAACATATCCAATACAATGATATTCGTGTATTTATACTTTCTCATGAATATTCCCAGGGGTATATGTCAACTACTCATTATTATATTATTTCCTCTAACTTCTTAGTGGGTATATTTATTACCCATCAACTACCAAGTGGGTTTATTCCATGAATCCAACCACATTACAACCATTATCCCCTTGGATACCTCCCTAAGTACCCCATATTATTTTCTCTAGGTACATTATATTTCCATTCACAACATAAAAACAACAACAACAATATAGAGGAGAACACTTAAGATAGGGTAACACCACCTAATATTTGTTATGAAATAAATTTCTCCACAAGCCATGCTTGCTACAATACAATAATATCCAACGTATCCAATACAATAATACTCGTGTATTTATATTTTCTTATGTGCATTCCTAGGGTTTTATGCCAACTACCTCTTATTGTTATATTATTTCATCTAACTACCTAGTGGGCCTATTTATTACCCATCAACTATGAAGTGAGCCTACTCCGTGATTATGACTACATTGCATTTGTTATCGCTTTGCATACCCCCCTAAGCACCCCATATTATTCTCTCAAGAGACATTACATACTTAAGGAAAGCAATGGAAAAGGTGGGTGCAGGGGACATCAGTGTTGTGATTGGTCAATACCTAAGTAAGACATATGATACATGTTTCAAAATTGATGATGTTATTGAACATTTAGATGGAGTGCTTGACAAAATACAGTCAATAACTGGTCGTAGGCTAAATGTTCTATGAAATGACGATTTTTTCCAGGTACATTTGCCCTAAATCCGACGAGAAATTGTTAGATTTGTAGATTTGAGTGATTATTTATGTATAATCTGAGTGCCCCAGAGGTTTTTCAGCATGCCGAATCAATTTCTGCATTCAGAAATGAATTTTGAACAACAAAAAATAGTGATTCGTGTAAATTTATATCGTCGGATTCCGGCAAAAAAAACATTTTGTAGAATAGCTAGACAACACCCAATAAATATGAAAGACATGTGAAATATTTTTACTGCAACGAACATAGCTTCATTGTTTGTTCAAACTACCGAAGGTATATGTTAATTTTATGGTGAAATCATAAGAACAAATGTTTAGAAATAATGTTCAAGAGGTGACCTTTAAAATTAATGTTGATTCTCGTTTCCATTAATCGTGGTGACCACATATATGAGATATTATTTGAACGTTTATAGAATAAGAGTTTAATGTTTTGTGTAAGCATTGGAAAATGGGATAGTAAGGGAAAATATAAACATGTTATAGCACATGATGTTGATTCAACACATGAGAAGAACTTAATGAAAGTAATACAAATGCTTCTTCAAGATGGCATTGTGATGAATAATGATGAGGTGGTAAGTGTAATATTGTTTGAGTCTCGTAACCTTGTAGCCACATAACAATTAGTATCAGTTATGGAGGTATGTCACCAATGGGAAATAAATTATGTCCATGGTGTAGAAAGAAAAAGATACATATGGTTACAAGTAGATAGTACTTTCACATAGATGTCTTCGAAGTTTCTTTTGGAAAATGTTATGGAGGTGTGTCACCAATGGGAAATATATTGTGTCCATGGTGTAGAAAGAAAAAGATACATATGGTTACAAGTAGATACTACTCTCACATAGATGTCTCCGAAGTTTCTTTTGGTAAATGATGCAAGAATATTGTTATCACCCTTGTTTCATCCACTTACATCATATAAATGGTATACTTGAAAACAACATAAGTTGGTATATTCTTGACATAGTAAATTTATTTGAATTTTAAATTCACATGAGTGAACATGTAAATACTTATAATTGAAAACATTACATGTTGGAAAATAATAAATTTATTCAATTTTAGATTTATTAAAAGTAAAAAATCATATTAAAAATAATTCTCCTAATTTAAATGATAAATTTTAATTTATTTTTAAATAATTATTTTAATTTTAAATTTATTTAAAAAATAAAATGGAAATCGATTTTTTTTATTAAAAAACAGATTTTAATTTTAAATTTACTCAAAATAAAATAAGAAATTTATGAACAATTCTCTAGATTCATTTTTTTTCAATAGAAAAATTGTTTTTTATATTAGGAAATGTAAAAGGTGTACATTACAATAACGTTATAATTTTTGTTTTCTTTGTTAGTCTTTGATCTTTACATATACAAAACAAAACTTTACATAGATAAGAGTTCATGTCAAGACTCAATACTTAGAGCTTGCGGAAAGAACTTTTCATAAATGCTTGAGAAAGGATAATATCCCCTGGATCTCATAGAAGGAGTAGATCCTACTAAACTCCAAAAAGAGACTATGCTATGATAAAAAGATAGAAGTTATCCTTAAAAAAACTATAAGACCAATGGTACAACTAAGGAGTTAATAGAGCTTGAAATAGTGAGGGGGTCCTTCATTTCCATCTACCCAACAGTTGTAGATGATATTTCCTTCTGTCTTCAAAAGAGCACCTGCTTTCATATTTAGCCCTCTGTAGACATGAGTATAATGAATCTCTCTAAAAGAGTTATTGAGCTTGTTTATTCTGTCCATCCATCCCATCAAAGAGGCAATTTGTAACTTGACTTTATCCTTCAACCACTCTATAATAATCTTCAAATCTCCAATTACCTGGATAACTTCTATATTCAGCCGCACCGCCATGATAAGAATCACCCAAACTCCAAGCAATTTTTCCTTGGTATTTGTCCCAAAGCCACAGTTGAAAGTCCACTTGTAGACTGTGTTTGAACTAGTCTTTATCACTCCCCCTGCTCCACTTCTATGATCAATTAGATCCGCAGCTCCATCGAACTAGTTCATTATGGGAGATGAGATACGCAAATTCTAGAGTGAGCGAAGAGGAACCTTCTTCATAGAAGTCCTGAACGGAAGATATTCTTTTGCTTTACACACTACAAAAAGAAAAGAAGGTTTTCTCTCATTAAAGATAGCTTTGTTCCGCTCCAACTAGACGAACCAACATAGTATGGAAGGCAGCGTGATGTACACATATTATTTTTTAACCCATAATTCATAACACTCAATTAAAGAAATGCCTTCCCAAACAGTCGTGAAGTTTAGTTTTTTTTTTTATCCTGAACAATACCTCCTAACAAAAGCTACAAGAAACAAATAAGTGATACACATATTCAACATATTTAGAACACAAGTGACAACAATTAGTCCCTTTCCATCCCTTTTTTTGAAAAGTGTCCCAAGTGAGGATTTTATTCTCAAGGGATAACCAAGTAGATAATTTTATCTTTTGCGCCAAATCCCACTTCCACAGTTGTCTCCTCCAACCCCCATCCCAAATGAGTCTATCTTCTTGATTCTGCCACTGCACTCCCGCTCCACTAAGTGCTCTACAAAAAGCATCTCATTCCACTACCAAGTTCCCCCACAGACCAAGCTCCTCACTGATTTTCCAGTGATCCGAAAGATATCCTAGTCTCCTATCTCCCAAAGCTTGGTAGAGGTAGACCACATGGTTTCTTTTCAGTTCTGATAATAGATGGTGAGAAATAAAGGAAGAACTACTCAATCCCAAAATGCTATCCAATCCAATAAGTACCAAGTGTCCTGAACCTGGTCTCCAACTCAACCAGTGGGTTAAGAAGTGCAAAGATTTCAGAAG
The DNA here is from genome assembly GCA_900067695.1 of Picea abies. Classification (NCBI taxonomy): domain Eukaryota; kingdom Viridiplantae; phylum Streptophyta; class Pinopsida; order Pinales; family Pinaceae; genus Picea; species Picea abies. The sequence goes on from CBVK0100485621.1 coordinate 6,848, forward strand.
GTTCTTCCAAGTCTGAGAAGCCGATGGAGCTGTGGCTAAGGTCGACCTTAGCCAGGTGACAACAGAACTGTGTGGAATGTATTTATCTTTGATGACCTTATTCCATACTCCTTCCTTCATCAGGACATGCCACAAAGAGTTTTCCGCTAAGGCATAATTTAAAAGATAAATATTTCTAATCCCCCAACCTCCCAAGAGTTTTGGTCTTGCAATAACTTCCCAGCTACAAAGATGGAAGTGATTTTTCCCCTCATCGCCCGACCAAAGAAAACTAAACATAAGTTTCCTTATTTTTTCCAAAATGGAGGTCGGGATGGCCGCCAATGCCATCTAGTACACAGGATGTCCTTCAAGAACAGATTTCACCAAAGTAAAACGCCCCCCCAACAATAACGATCTGTTACACCACATCCCAATCTTATCTTCTATCTTTGACAGGAGCCATCTCCAATCAACCGCTTTATAAGCATCTACCTTTAAGAAATAGCCAAGATGTCGAAAACCATTTGCAAGTTCCTCAAAACTGTGAGGAAAAATTTCTTTTAAAGATTTTAAGATCTCTTCGTGGAATCCAGCATAGTAAAATATAGACTTTGACCAATTAATCATTAGTCTAGAGGCTCTACAGAAAATCAATAAGATATTTTTATTTCAATCCACTCATCAATTGAAGCTTTAGACATGATTAACACATCGTCCACAAAGAGAAAATGAAGAATCTTGACTAACCTAGATACCTTTACACCAGAGAACTTCCCTTCAACCTTTCCCATATTTAACAACAAGATAAGTCCTTCCATGATAAGAATAAATAACAAGGGTGATAAGGGGCAGCCCTGTCTAAGCCCTCTTCCACTATGGAACATTTGAGAGGTCTCCCCATTTATCAAGACTGCAAAATTTGTGCTAGTCACACAACTTAGGATCCAATTTGTAAAATGGATATTGAAGCTCGATTTAATAAGAGACATGCGAATAAAATCCCAGTTGATGCAGTCATACACTTTCTTTATATCCAAATTTAAAATCATGGCCTTTGATTTTTTTACCTTAATGCTATGCAAGCATTCCTGTGTTCCTATAGCATCCAAAATCTGTCTACCTTGCAGAAATCTTGATTGTTCCTTCGACAACGAGCGAGAGAGAATAGGCTTGATCTTATTTGCAATTACCTTTGAGATCAACTTGTAACAAAGATTACACAAAGAAATTGGTCTGTAATCCCCGAAAGTCGTGGGATTATTTACTTTAGGAATTAGAGTTAGAAAAGTCGCATTTAAAGACTTGTTCATTGAGCCACGAGTTCTGGAGTCTTCCACCATTTCTAACAAATCATCTCCTACTAAGTCAAAAAAATGGATAAAGAACTCAACAGTCCACCCATTGGGCCCCAGACTCTTGTCTTTGGCAAATGACTTGAGAACCTCCCAAATTTCCACCTTCGTGCACAGACCGTCTAAAAACACAACATCATCTTCCTCCACAATACGCACAACATCATCTTCCTCCACAATACGGTCAAAAAGGCCCACAGTCTCCACTTGATCACTAATGCCCACTAGATCAGATTCCTCATAAAAACTTTTGAAATAATTATCCGCTTCTTTTTTTATAGCTACCTGGTCAACATGAAGCTCTTTGCTCTCATCCTTGATCTCCCAAATGTGATCCATGTTCCTTCGGGAGCTTGCAAATCGATGAAAAAATTTCGTGTTCCTATCTCCACTCTTTAACCAGACGACCCGGGAGTTTCCACTTCTCTTCTTCTACTTGTATAATTTTGTCACTCTCCGCCTCCAATAATTTTATTTGGGTTTCCCTACCACTATTAAAATTCTCCTGAGTCGAGTCCATAAATAAAACTTTCAATTGTCCCTCTAAACGGACAAGAGTTTCTTCCTGTTTTCTTTTAAAATCTTTTGCCCATGCTTTTATACGAGTCTTTAAAACCTTCATCTTATTGACAAATCTCTGTTGTGCATCCCTATCGACACATAACACAAGATCCTTCCATACTAAATTCACTAAAGATCTCACTTCTTCTTCCTGTAACCAAGATGCATTGAACTTGAAAGAATACGTCGTCGGGAGTGTGAGGTGATCAAGTCTTAAAAGAACAGGTGTGTGGTCTGAAAAGTATGGGAAGTCCACCCATGATTTATATCTGCTAACTTCCTCAATGAGATCTTCAACTACCAAGAAATGGTCCAGCCTTTTAGATATACTTGAGTTGCCCCTTCTGCCATTTTTCCACGTCGGCACCAAAACATCCAAAGCAATGTCTACCAATCCAGCATCAATAAATAGTTATTTAAAAAAAGTTGACAAGGGGTCCAAATGTGTTGTATCACCCCATAGCTCCCCAACATCATAGGTAAGATTCAAGTCACCAGCGAAAATCAGGTTTCGGTGAGCCAGAAGACCCCTTTCCGCTACCTTTTCCCAAAATAATTTTCTATCCACACAGGCTCCATACACATTAAGCATAGACATCGAGAAATTTAGCTTCAAACAGGTACCTGTTAAAAGGATACCACCACAACATAGAAAAGGACAAATGTCAAACATTTTTGGGTCCCAAGTTACTAATAATCCCCCCGAAGTACCTACAACACTTACAACACATGAGAGCCAGGTAGGACGAAAAGTATTCATAAAGGTCTGAGCCTTAAAATTCTCTACCATAGTTTTCTGCAGAAAAATAATATCTAGTTTAGTCCTCCAAAGAAGTCTTCGAAGGGAGGCGGATTTCAGGATCCCCCCCACCCCTTTAACGTTTAAAGAGAGCATAATTATGATTTTTCTCTCGCTAGGGCTTTCATGGCTCTAAGCGCCCCAATTTCAGCGATGACAGGTAAGTGTGACTCATCAAGTAATAAATCCAGTTTCTCTTTCCTTTTCCTCGCACTTCAAGTTTTAATTGGAGAAATCTCCAATCCCAGCCCTTTTGATCAAGTGTAGTCCTTCCCAAGATTCACCCCTTTGGACCCCGACTGTCCGGAACCACCTGTTGAATCAGACATGTGTAGAACTTTCCTCCCTTGGAAAGTTGTTAATTGAATCGACGAAAGAGCCTCTCTAAAGGAGGGTACAAGGGTCTCAAGCACATCCCCCAGGGTACTATCCCCCAAATCAGATTCTCTAAAACCCGAGTTTACATCAAAGTCAACTGGACCGTGCAGGCAGAGAAGATCCCCTCTCGGAGTTCCCAGTCCACCAGACGATACATAGGCCGAGATGTTACCAACCTTCTCTAAGTCTAGATGATGGATGGTTGCACCTCGAGCGTCATCAAAGATCAGATGACTAGGATTCCCCCCATCCCGAAGAAAAGAGGTAGGGGACGCTTTGGTAAGTCCCATTGAAACCGAACATGAATTAGGAATAGACTTATTCCCCCCTTGCAATCCAAAAGTACTAGAGTAGTCCAACACGTTTTTTTCCCAAGAAGTTAAAGAACAATAAAGCACACGACAGATTGATTTAAGCTTACCCATAATTGTTTCCAAGTGTCCCGACTGGATAGGTTCCGAGAACTCATCACAACTCAGACTATACCTACACGATTCCACACCCAACGACTCCACTCGCGTCAAACGTTCCAACAAAGTGCCTTCTGAAATCTCCTCTTCAAAGAACCCCAGACAATCCCGCCTCAAGTGGCATATCTTCCGACACCGAGAACATCTAAACGAAATACCCAGATAGTCTAAGGATTGTACCAAATGGTGACCTCTCCACACTATCTCCAGTGACTCCATCAGTCCTGCATGTACGCCGATTTCCACTAGTACTCTGCAAATCTTTTTGTCTGCAGCCTGAAGCGCCTCCTCATCAACTTTTATGAACTTGCCCAATACATTTTCGATGGCTTCCAAAGCCTTTGCATTCCATAAATAAAGTGGCAAGCCAGGTAATAAAACCCAAAGGTGTCTATGGCAGAAGTAATCTTGTGCTGGGTCGAAGCTTACGTGCCACCGTTTTAACATTAAACTCCCTCCACCATAGCTCCAAAGTTTTTCCAAAATCAACGCAGAGTCTTCGGCCCTCTTAAAACGAAAGCTGAACCATCCTTTGGTCAGAAAAACCACATCAGGTATGTACCCCAACAACAGATATTGATTTTCACTAACCCAATCGCACAGAGGCATTGTGCTCCTAGCACGATACGAGAATCTTCCTACCAGAGCGCAAAAAGCTAAACTAATCGTATCCTCAAGACCAACGTCACCTAACATCAATTTTCTTTTGGAGCAATTCAAGATCCAGGCCTTTACTCTACTACCACCTGAAAAAAAAATGGCTTCATCCCAAGGACCACTCGGTTCAAGCCTCCTGATGACTCGGTTCAAGCCTCCTGATGCCCTCCCAGTGCCTCTCGGCCGCACTCGAGATGCCTCTTTTGTAAACACAGAGGGGTCTTCCTGATGCCCTCCCAGTGCCTCTCGGCCGCACTCGAGATGCCTCTTTTGTAAACACAGAGGGGTCTTCCACTCGTTGTCTCACAACAACTTTCCCTTGCTCTCGCTCAAAGTTAGAAAAACGAAGAAAGGAAGCCTCCCGACGTAATACTGGCAAAGAGGACGAGTTTTGAGGAAGTTTTGAGTTCCGAAAAGAGTTAATACCAACATTAAACTCCAGTACATCTGTCGTGGTAAAAAGCCCCTCCATCCTCCGGATGTCTTCATCCGCAACCCCCATAAGGTTGTTGACTTCAGCTTCAATTGGGAAGCTACTCCAGTGGAAGGTGCGTCAACCCACAGTGCTCAACCACCACTAAACAACTACGGTCGAAATGGCAACCCCCTGACAGAACTCTTTAAATTCCTCTACGCATAATGAAAACCAAAGAAAGAAGGACTCGCACTACCCCAATCTAGAACAAAAAAATGGGCACTACTAAATAAATGTCTAACAGTTATGTCACTAGGTGGAAAGACAAGGTAGTAAGTTGTCAAGTCTCTGCCACTAAATGTGGCTCCGCTACCAAACAATACCTCTAGAAAAAATAGGCAGAACGTTCGAAAAAAACCCCAAGGAACTGCCATAATCATGGCCCAGAAGACTCCACCGAAAAGCCTAAAACCTGAGAATAACCTACTCGTAAACCCCTGGTAGAGTTTCACTGAACACCATTGAAGCGGTTCGAAGGTTCAAAATCATGAGTTCCCACCCCCTTGTTTCATTGCAGTAAAGTTTACAGAGGTATACATACCCTACCCCCTCTGGATTTGAACTTGTGACCTCTTAGAAAGAAACATATATTCTTAACCATTAGACCAAACTCAAATAAATTCACTTTAATCGAGAGACGGACAAACTTAAAAGATATTCTCTTCTCTAAAAGATTAATAAAATCAAATAATTAATTTTAATTTCACTTGAAAAATATTCTCTTCACTAAAAAGATTGATAAAATCAAATCAAATAATTAATTTTAATTTTAGATTTATTAAACAAATAGACGAACTTATGGATAACTCACGGATCATTTTGTTGGATCGGAAAAAAAAAAAATTGAGATTGAGATAAATCTATGACTTCTCTAATTTTTTATTTCGTTAGTGGCTAATTGTATGCGGATTGAGATTAACCTATGCTATTTGAGTGCATTTTCACCACTCCATTTATGGTACTTATTATTTCCACTTTACAGAAACATGTGTTAATATTCCACTAGTGGCTTACAGTACTTATTATTCCACTAGTCTTGTATTAATAATTATTTCCACCTTTCAGCAACCCACTGGTCTTACTATTATTTCCCTAAAATTATTATTTTATTATTATTTTTTTTTAAAAAGGAGCCCTTATGTAATGCCAAAAAGGTCACTTTCCCAATTTTTTTGATAAAATAAATGAAAAAAAAAAAATTCACTTTCCCAATTTTTTTTTTATAAAATAAAAGAAAAAAAAGTTTAGATATGCTTACTTTCTTTTGATTTAATATATGAAAAGAAAGATTGTTTATAGAAATAAAAGTAAAATTTCAATCAATCTAAAAGTTGAATGGAGTAATTTGCAGTTCGTTATCTATGGAAATAAATTTTGACATAATCCTAAATATATTCATGCCTTCTAATAAATTTTAGACATTTCTTGTGTACACTCTATCCATAATCAGGAATCACTCTAATTTACTTAATTTAACTAAAAGATAATTTACTATATCATTTTATTTAGTGCAGATGGATCGTGCCACATTTTCAAGTAAAAACATTCCACAAGTATGAACGCCTCGTGATCCACCGACAACACATATAATTATTACAAAATAGTAGTGAATACTCCACGGTCCACCTATAATCAGGAACCACTCTAATTTACTTAATTTAACTGAAATATAATTTACTATATTTTAGTGCAGACGGATCATGCCACATTTCCAAATAAAAAGGCAAGATATTTTCCCACACGTATGACGCCACGTGATCCATCGACAACACATATAATTATTACAAAATAGTACCACGATGTGCAACGCAACATTTAATGCCAAATCTGACTGCATTTAATGCCATTAATGCCTAAGACTAATCTACATTAATGCGCAAAATTCCAGATCTTACCCTCGCAGGCTTGAGATCCTCCGGAGTCCGATCTGACTATTTTACAGGACCAACATTCACATAATAACTATTGCAATACAAAGATCTCAAACCCTAACAGTGATTGCAGGATGACGGCCAAATGCGAGGTAATAATACTCGCAGCTTTCAGAACTGGGAGATAGCGGGCTGGTCATATGAGCACTGATCATTTACGGCGGTGAGATCGTAGGGGGCAGTGTCGGTGGCGAGCCACTGCTCGACGGTGAAGAGTTTCTGGTTGCAGGACATGTGAGGGCCGGAATAGGTGACCTCCACGTAGTTGCAGTACCATCCATGGTGAGGCCCCGTGCCATCGGACGCCAAGACCATCCTGCAAGGGGGCGATTCAAGGCAGGGACCCCGTCCGCTAAATATATCGAGGTTGCCCCTCTCGAAATAGTCGTAGCTCGGCCCCATGAGGCCGCCCCACGCCTCCAAATTGTCGATGAACACCTCTCCCCCGAGCGGATTCAGAAGAGCGAGACTGATGTTGGAGTCTGTTCCTGCCTTCCATATCCTGCCCGTCCTAATGTAGACAGTGTATACACAGTTCCCCTGCCAACAAAGCCCAATTAAACTAAATTAATCAGCAAAGCAGATCCACCACAAACATTAAGCTTTCTTCAGATCGCAAGGAAAATACGCACTTACCTCGGAGTCGGTTGAATCTCCATATGCAATGGCCGCAGAAAGGAGGCAAAACACGAGCAGGATCATTTTCCATATGCAATGGCCGCAGAAAGGAGGCAAAACACGAGCAGGATCATTTTGGGGGGGGCCATGGCTCTCGGCTATATGGGATGAGAAATGCAATGAAAATTACCGAAGGGGAGTCCCAATTTATCGATCCAGGGTGATCGTGAAAATTTTATTTTCCCGAAAAAAAAAACAAAGAAACCGACGCAAGCCTGGAACAGCTTGGCATGCGAATATTCTTCAACAATGTAATGGTTTTGGCATTTTACATTATGATGACTTTCAAGCCCGGCAAATTTATGCACCCGTCATCTACCATTTTGATAAGTTTACAAATTCACGGTCACTAGGGATAGTTCGCATGGCAAGACGTGCCCACACTTTTTCAGTTTGGGGAAAGTTTGGGGAAAGTTAAAGAGTTCAACTTTGGTTATAAGTTTTTTGGGTTGTTGTTTTCCACTCCCATATCATTTACTATGTGGAGAAGTATAGGAGTGAATTCTCAGCGGGTTAACTTCCATCTCGATAAAAAAGTTTACAAATTCACTTTTTATTTTTTCAATGTAGAAGTTACAGTTTCATTGATAAGAATTTAATACATATATGGGGTAAAAATGATTGTTCGATTTGATTAATTGGAATTTAATTTAGGTGTTGGCTAAACATTCTATTTTTTAGGTTTTTTGGTAGGAATTGGTAGAATCTGGTGATGTAAATTTGGACAAAATTTCTATTTTCTGTTGTTTAAATTGTCTTTTTGAATGTACAAATAGATGCAGCCTGCTGAAAAACCCCTGGAGCATTAGGATTATATAAACTAAGCCACTCAAATATGCAGATCTAATCATTCATCAAAGGTAAAATCAAACTGAAAAAATGACCAAATAACCCTAAAAAGTAAAACTTTTAAACTACTACTTTAATATATATATATATATATATATATATATATATATATATATATATATATATATATATATATATATATATGGAATTTTATCTATAAAATTTTATTATTAAAATCTAAAAAATTAAATTTTAATAATTTGTTTTTTCTAAATTATATATATAAATTTATATCAAATTTTATTTACAAAATTATATTATTAAATTTAAAAAAAATAAAATTGATCAATTGTTAAAATCGAAAAAAAACAAAATTAATTAGAAAAATAAAACGATTAAAAAAAAATTATAAAAAATAAAATTGGTTGTACAATTTATTGTTAAAATTTTAAAAAGCAAAATTGATCATAAATTTTTATGGTTAAAATTTAGAAAAAAATGGAAAAAAACAAAATTAACTATAAAATTAAAAAAAATAAAAATAAAACAAAGTATAAGTTTCTCTTATTAGAAAAACACAATTTTTTTGGTTAAATTTGTTTTTTTTTTTTCATCAAAATTTTTACTCAATATATCTATTTAAAATAAAATTATTTTAAAATGTATTAATTTTTAAAGACAAATTCTATGATCAAAATTCTTATTATTCCAATGTAATTGTAATTTAGAATTTTTTTTTATTAAATAAAAATTATTTTAAAATATATTAATTTTTAAAGACAAATTCTATGCTCAAAATTCTTATTATTCCCATGTAATTGTAATTTAGATTTTTTTTTAAATGTAATTTTTAAAGACAAAATTTTATGTTTAAATTTTTTTATGATTAAATTTAATTGTAGTTTAGAATTCTTAAAAAATTGTCTAGAAGTTTTAGTTCTTTTCATAGAGTATTAATTTTGCTAAAAAAAAATCATCTAAAAATTGTTGGATTTACATATTTGAGTAGTTAATTTTGTCTAATCCAAATGCTCTAGGTGTTTAAGATGTTGAATCCATTTTATGCATTTAAAAATCAAATTTAAACAAGAAATCATACCCATTTTTATATTATGGTGGAAAAACTTACAATAACTTAGTATGTCAATAAGCAATGAGAACAACCATAACTAACTTTTATCCACAAATATACAGACTAACTCATTAATGTTATTCAAAAAAAACTTAAAATAACCCATTTATAAACTTTATAGACACAATAAAATAATAAATTAATTAATTAATACCATATAATTTATATATTTCCAAAACCCAATTCCAAACAAAACACCCAATTATGTAAATTATTATGAAAAGCTGATATTCGCCCAATTACACCATTCAATAGCACCTTTTAAACTTTATCGACACAATAAAATAATTAATTAATTACACCATTCAATAGCACCTTGTAAACTTTATTGACACAATAAAATAATTAATTAAGACCATATAATTTATATAGTTCCAAAACCCTTTAAAATTACCATCAAAATTAAAAAAAAATCACTCAATTATGTAAATTATTATGACAAGCTAATATTCGCCCAGTTACACCATTCAATAGTTTTTGTTTTTTTTTCGACGAGATACACCATTCAATAGCTTATTATGACCGGCACAAGAAATAAAATAGCAGCCCGTGGACTAGCAAAGGTGGAAAACCATTCACCTTTTAAGCAAAAGGGGATAATCATGGTTAATTTAGAAGGGATCTCTACATTGTACGCTCTGTAATTTTACCATTAGAAAAGTAAACACTTAAGAAATTAGAGCATGAAAATCGATTCATGAGATAACACTTTGAGGTCGGGGAAGCAAACCTACACTTTGTTTAATTAATCAATGATAATTATATTTAATTAATCAATGATAATTATATATATATGATGATATACACTTTAGAAATGGTTGGAAACTAATTATTGTAACTAATCTTCATTATCTCTAAGTTTTTCTTTTAATGGAGAAATGATTGACAACTATACTTAATATCTTTCTAAACAGTTCAAATTTGATCTTCCCAAGAGACTTAGTGAAAATATCACCAGCATTTTCACTAGTGTTACAATACATTAAAGCAATGTCATTAGAGTGCATCTTTTCTCGAACAAAATGAAACTAAGTATCAACATGCTTTGTCATTGAATGATAAACTGGATTATTTTCCAACTTAATTGAGCTCTAGTTATCACATTTGATTATTGTAGCTTTCCTTTGTTCTTCTCCAACATCTTGAAGTAGTCTTCTCAACCAAACAACTTCACAAGTTGCACACAACACTTTATATTCTACCTCAGTGGATAACAAAGATACAATAGGTTGTTTCTTACTGCTCCATGAAACAATCTTGGATCCAATGCTAAAGGAATAACCTATAGTAGATCTTCGATCATCTGGATTGCCAACCCAGTTTGAATCTGAGTAACCTGTTAGCTCAACATCGAATGAATCAATATATTTAATACCATAATCAATTGTTTTCTAGAGGTTTAGCCATAAACTGACTTAACACACTAACATAGTATGCTATGTCAAGTCTGGTTGTAGTGAGATAGTTCAAGCTTCCCACCATCTGTCTATACACTATATCATTTACCTCCTTCGAACCATCATCGCAGTAAAATTTCGTGTTCTACTGCATTGGAACATTAGAAACTTTACATTGATCCATTTTAATCTTCTTAAGTACTTCTCTGGCATATTTACCTTGAGACACAAAGGTTTGACCAACATTTCTCCAAACTTCAAGACCGAGATAGTGATGTAACTCACCAAGATCTTTCATTTCAAATACCTGTGACATCTGCTTCTTAATTCCACTAATCATTTTTTCTGAATTTCTTGTAATAATAAAATAAAAAATAAAATAAAGAAATCAATACAACATGCCCCTTTACATCAAACTTGGTATACAGATTTGAATCACTTTTTCTCCTCATAAAACCCTGTCGAAGAAATAAGGAATCTATCTTCTCATACCATGACCTAGTTGCATGTTTCAGTCCATACGATGCTTTCTTTAATTTACACACTAAATGTTCCTAACCACTTTTCACAAACCCCTCTAGTTGAGTAAGGTAAGCCTCATTCTTTAACTCACCATTCAGAAAAGCAGACTTTACATCTAATTGGTGAAGCATCCAATGGTATTTTGTAGCTAGTGCAATTAACATTCTTATAGTGTTTAATTTAGCTATTGGTGCAAATGTTTCTGCATAATCAATGCCCTCTTTCTGTGAAAACCCTTTTTCCACCAATCTGGATTTATATTTATCTATACTACCATCTGCTTTGAATTAAGGTTTGTATATCCATTTACATCCTATGGGCTATTTATCTTTAGGCAATTCAATCAATTCCCAAGTTTTGTTTTTCATTATAGAGTCATATTCTTC
>CBVK0100485622.1:0-18355 GCA_900067695.1 Picea abies
TGGTGTATTGTGGTGTATTGGTGTAACTCTTATACTATTGTTGATTTCTCATTGGATATAGTTGAATGGTTTAAGTGTAAGCTGAAAAAGGTTTTAAATTTTACTTGATACTAATTCACCCCCCTCTCAGTATCAATAGGTGTCATAGAACCTATAGAAGAGTCAAAATGGGTTAGTTCTATGGTGATGTAGGAAAAGAAGCAAGGAGGGATCAAGATTTGTGTAGATTTGAGAAAATTGAATGATGCTTATCTACATGATCCTTTTCCTACACCATTTACAAATGAAGTTTTGGAGAATTTATGGGGTCAATAAGCTTACTCTTTTACAGATGGATTTTCAAGTTATCGTCATATCAGGATAGCACCAGAAGATAGGCATAATATTACATTTTCTACAGAGTGGGGCTCATTTCAATATATAATCATTCCATTTGGATTGAAGAATGCACCAACCATTTTTCAACGGTGGTAGTAGCATCTTTTAAGGACTTCATTCACAAGTTTTTGGAATTTTACTTGGATGATTAGACAATGTTCAGTTTGCTGAAAGATCATGTTGAATTATTAAGGTTGATGTTGGAAAGATGCAGATCATGTCATATATCATTGAATATTAAGAAATGTATTTTCAGCACACCTTTTGAGATTTTGTTAGGACATGTGGTGTGTAAATAGGGTCTGTTGGTTGATCATACCAAAATTATTTTTATAGTTAACTTACCACCACCAAAGTCAGTGCACCAGTTAAAGAGTACATTGGGATATAAAGGATATTACAAGAAGTTCATAAGGGGATATGCATAGATTACTACACCCATGGAGAAGTTGCTGAAGAAATATACTAAGTATCAGTGGAATGATGAATTCCAACAGATTTTGGATATTTTGAAGGAGAATATGGTCACTGCACCGATTTTAGTTTTTATAGATTGGGAAAAATAATTTCATGTGCATGTGGATGCATATACAATTGCATTAGGAGTAGTATTAACCCATCCAGGAGAAGGTGATATAGATCACACTATTTCTTTTGCAAGCAGGAAACTGTCATATTCAGAGCAAAACTACAATACTCCAAAAAGAGAAGGTCTAGCTATGGTGTATGCTCTGCAGAAATACAAACATTATTTGTTGGGAAACCACTTCAATATGTTTATAGACCATTCAACTCTAAGATACTTAGTCAATAAGCCAATTTTGGGGGGAAGGATATGCAAATGATTACTTTTGTTCCAAGAATTTGACTTTGAAGTTGTGGTGAAGCCTAGAAGATTGAATGCAAGACCAGATCACTTATCCAGTATAAAAAATGGAGAAGAACCCAGTAACTTGGAAGACAACTTTCCAGATGCACAATTTTTTTCAATACAGATAGAGTGTTATTCTTGAGATTTACTCTAGGCTCCTAGAATAATGTCAGGCATCCAAAATTTAAGAGACTTTTTTATTATAATTATTTTCTACCTTCAATTATAAGATGAAACTTTGAATGAATTTACTGATTAGAAAACACAAAGGCAATATGTCTTTCTTTGATTCTTTTATAAAAATTGAGTATATGAAAAGTAGAATTGATTAACAAAAACTGCCAAAATAAAGTAAGGTATCCAATACTGATATATCTTACCTTATCCATAATAGAAGAATCATGAAGGGCGGGTTTTAAAAGATGAATTGAAATGAGGATATTCACATAGATACAGATCTTGTTTTACTCACAGTAATAACATAGGAAAAGTTGAAGCTGAAAAAACTTCCAATTATATGGACCACAATAGATGTATTACTAAATTGTAGTATTTCAATATTTAAGATACATAGAGTGAAGAAACTAAGGTTATGAAAAGGAAATACACAAAAAGCACATAACTCAAGGAAATGAAATGTGGAATCTTCCTCTTCTCTTTCAATTTGATAATAAGAAGGTTCTCTTTTACATTTGGCCAAAAGAAGCCCCAAATACATATTTAATATGCGTATTTATACAAAAATCATCTTAACCAAAAGTGGTTAGACTTTCCACACTCTTATCTCTCAAAATAAAATACAATCTAAACTAAAAAGATATTACAAAGATATTGAGTATCTGCTAAGATTTATTTCACTTGCTAGTGATTCATTCATCCTCTATTTTCTCGTGGATGCACTTGGATTTTGATCCTTGAATTGTGCATGTAGATCCAATAATGCAATAACAAACTTGGATTTTTCAATATTTTTATTTAATTCAAATGAAAAATCTTTTTTATGCACCAATGGTAGATTTCTTTGAATTTTAACTACAATCTATTGAGTGATCTGATGTTGTAAACTTGGTTTCACCAGAAGATCATTTAAAATTTGTAAATAAACATGATTTACCTGTAATATAGCATTTTGTACACTCTCTCTATTTTTTTGTAGATCTTCTTTAATCTTTTCAATCTCAACTTGCCTTGCCCAAGTGTAGCATTAATACTACTCACATCAATTGGTGCCATTTTTAGATCTAGAGCTGAAATGGCATCAAGACAAACATATTTTTCCTCTTTATGTAGCCTTTTACTTTCTTCAAGATTGTTCTCCCAAGTCTTTAAAGCCATTTCTCCTTTTATCTAATCAAATTTTTAAAAAGGGGCAAGTCCAGGTACATTGATATTTTTCCTCTAGACTATAAATTCTTGAAGTTTGGATCTGGTCATAGAAGATTCCTTCTCTTTTTCATCAGTAATATTCAAAGAATTATTGATTACATCATAATGTTTTTGGATGGCATCCAAACTTTCATACAAATTATGTTGGACAATATGAAACTTCTCATTCATCTTTGATGCTTGTTTCTTGAAGGCAGACGTATCAATTGTACTTTCAATTATGGTTATTCGAGCTTGCAATTGATTTATTAATCTATCTCGCTCGGAGAGCATGTTATTACTCAAGTGATGATTTTGACAACTTAATTTCAATTTATCCTCTAATTGTTTAATCTGATGTTCAAAAACCTGTCTGACTTATCTTATTTCAAAATTGATTCTTTATCTGGAAGTAACTTCCATCTGTTGCATATCATTATGCAATTTTTCAACCAAAAGATTCTTTTGGTCAAGTTTTTTTCTCAAATTATCCACTGACCACAAGTTAGCAGTTGCAAATGCTCCGAGTGAATTATCTATGTCTTTTGCGAATTTAGGGTCACTCTGTCCCTATCCATCATATATCATTCTTTGTCTTTTGGTAATTCCTCCCTCTTTATATCAGGATTCTCTTCGTATGATAGCCTTCCTTTTCTTGTTGAAAAATAAATCTGATGAAGGCATATCTTCAGGTTCAATAGGTGCGAGGTCATCTATACTGATAACCTCTGAACAAGGTAAATATGAACTTGTTTCTAGGGGAGTCAAAGATGGTATGGGAGAAATAAGTGCAATAGATTTTCCTTGATTTGTGAAATCTTTCACATGATTTTTAGTGTTTGATAATAACATAGGAAAATTGTGCCCATGTTTCATAAAAGATTTGAATAATGCTAATAATTCATGATCACTTTTACCTAGTATGGATATTCCTATAATTATTGCATCCTTGGACAATGTTTTTGGTGTGTATTCCACTTCTTTAGTCTTATCTTCAGGAAATTCATGTTGCTTCAGATTTGTTGATTGTGCCACCTTTGAAGTTGGATTAAGCCTTTGTTTTTCTTGCAACATTTTAGGTAAATTGTTCCTTCTGTTCTTTTGAAAACTGATAAACCTAACTGTTGTTCTTGAGGAAGACTTTGAAATCTAGATACAACCTCATCATATGATCTAAATCCTCTGAAAATATTGTCATAGGGTGAATCTTCATGGATATATATATCTTCATGTTAAATTGAGCCAAATGATTCTCTACCACCCTATGTGGATCATGCTTTTTAAATTCAGTGTCAACCAATTTAATATCATCTAAGGCCGAAGCCTCTACCTTAGCGTGTCCAAAGTCTGATAATGAGAATATACCAACCTATTTAGGAAAGGCTGACCAAACTCTTTTCTGTGCAACCTTCAGCTCTTGGCGATGCCTTCTAAAACTGTCTGATAGGCTACTTCTCTACAAACAATTTTGTCTAGTAGAAATCTAGGAAGATCATTTGGAGATGCAAAGCAACTGAAAACTATGATGTAAGAAAATCCTTCCTCAATGTACCAATCTGCAATGGCACCTAAATTCTTAATAATTTGTTCTAAAATTCTAGGGGGAGGCTGACCTTAGATAATTTCATGAGTCATAATGACCACATTGTGACAAATCTCATAAAAATAATCCTTTGCATTTTCCTCCCATAATTTAGAATGATAGAAATGTATGGGCTCAATGAAAGTTGAAGTCCAGCTCTAATTCATAGGAGGAAATGGGGTTCTGAAACAAATTGTATCCATAACATATGTGGACATATAGAAATGAGCATGTTCTCCTTTATACTTTTGAGTTTTGTAATCCCCAATTTGTTTAGCTAGGTTATCCGACACCATTTTTCCCCAATAGAAAGTATAACACTCAACAACTTCATAAATTATAGGAACTTACTCTATAGAAAATTGTGTAGGATTTTTCTTTCCAAACATTCTACAAAGCATCATGGAAATATACAAAATATGGGCTTCACTAGAGGATATAGAGTATATACCCTAGCTATCAATTTTTAATTTATTTTGATTTCCCCACCATGTTTTTACTATATCATGAACAATTCTGCCATATTTTGTGCATTCATCATCCTGAAACTTCATTATAAATGATGCATTGTAAGTATATTTGGGGTTGGGAGTTAATTTTTACATTACTTGAATGTCCTCAGGTCAGAATGAGCCAACAATGGTCTTTTGATGATTGTAGATGGTTCTAGTCGGGATATCCACATGCTCTAAGGCCCAACTTATCATACCAGTATATGGAATTAATTTCGTTTG
This sequence comes from Picea abies, assembly GCA_900067695.1. Lineage (NCBI taxonomy): Eukaryota > Viridiplantae > Streptophyta > Pinopsida > Pinales > Pinaceae > Picea > Picea abies. Next base: position 4,931 of record CBVK0100485622.1, read on the forward strand.
AGATGCAACTTTGTGAATTTATGACTTACCCACCTATCTTAGCTTGGATGAAAATGACTCATCTTCCTCTCCACTTGAATCATCGGAGTAGAGGGAAATTTCCTGGTCTAAAATTTCATAAACCTTGTTTCATGATTTAATGACGTTTATCAGTCAAGCAGTAGTATCTGAAAGAATGTTTGAATTTGGGTTCATCTCCTTAACAAATGGATATTGCTTCTTTCCTGTTTTACGTGGTGCCATGATTTCCAAATATCGATGTTAGCCCTCTTGTGAGAAGTAAAAATCTGTGAGTCCAAACTAATGGATGTGAAAGTTCTGGATGCTAATGGAAAAATGTTATGAAGTTAAAAATGCTTTTATTAAATAATGTTTAACAATAATTATCCTTACATTTAATCCATTGACAGGGTAATCATTCCAAATTTTTCAAATTTATTACCTGACGGTCGCAATATTTTCTAATATTTTACCCTAGCCACGTTAAATACACTTTTAATGATCATAATGAACATACTCTATTTCGACAATTCGACATTTGGGAGTTTTTAATGAGAAATAATATATATATCCAAAAGGCTGAAGTCACGAAGCAATTATTCAACCTTTAATTTATTGTTTCATTTTAATTGATCACAACTTATGGTCACTTTAACTTTAAGTGCTTCAGAACTCCGGGACTTTGGAGCTTCAGGGCTTCGTGAGTTTGCATTAGCGGTATATAGAGTTTCCCCAAAGGTCGAAACCACATAGTGATTACTTACCATTAATCAAACCTACTAAAACATGCTTAGACCATTAATCTTTGGTGCTTTATTATTTCGATCATTCAGGCACTTCAACACTTCGACGCTTCGACACTTCAGTGCTTTGGCACTTCGATGCTCTGGAACTGTTTGAATTTGTTCTTAATTTGATCTTCTGGAGGAAAATATCCCAGAGTGATGTGGGAGTATGATGTCACTGTTGATGGTATGTCATAAAAATATGAGTGACACATGTCACCCAAAATCGTGCGAATGATTTGACTAAAGGTGCCCAAAATGAGTACCACGTGTCACCACGTGTAAAGATTGACAGGTGGCATATAACACATCAATTGATTAATTTTAAAATATTTTGCAATAATTCATGTATATAGGACTCCAGAGCTTTGTGACTTAGGGATTGTTAGGGATTTGAACGTTTTTAGGTTGAAATCTTGAATCGTGAAGTCCCGAAGTGAACTTTGTATTTCTTTGTTGTTTAAACATTTTTCAATCATGGAACTCCGAAGTTTCGAGAGCCAGCGATCTAGATGACTATCAAATTTTAATGGTTGGCATTTGATCCGCTCTGTCAAGATGTAACAGAAATGTCTTTTAGTCTAAAGAAATGAGATTCCTAAGTTTAAAAATTTATTTTGAAAAGAACAAAACAAAAAGGAATTTTGACAAAATTTGATTTTTTTTTTTAAATTTCGATTATGTTCTAACATAGGATCCATCTGGTCATTGTGGCTCCCCGTGAGGCCCGAAAGAAAAGTATACTAGGTGCCTTTATTGGGCAAATGGAGTCATTATTGCTTTTTTTTATTGAAAAATGTTTTCTTTCTTTCTTTGAAATTTAATCGTATATAGAAAATATAAACATAACCATATCTAAAATTCTAAAAGCATGATTGGTGATTGAATTCAAGCCAGGCTAATAAGTGCTTTATTTTCTTAAAATTGATTCCATAATTGTTTAGGATAATCAAATTAACTTTAAAAACAATATCATATTTTAACTAACTTTGTTCGCTCTCAAGGTTATAAAGATGCAAAGTATGTTTATTTAAGGAATCCTAGTTGGTTCAGGATATAAATATTATTGAAAAAGAACTAAATAACAAAGTATATTATATAGATGCGTAAGAAAACCTTATATACATCATAGATATTTCTTCACTTCCAACATGGTTGTTCAGTACCCCAGTGAAGTTATCTATATCTCCCTTTATTGAATTTCCTTTCACAACTTCAAAACAAGCTTTCATTTAACTGAGATGAGGGAAAACAATATATGAATTTCCTTTCATCATCTCTATTTGGACAAGATGGGGGAAATAAATTTGTGAATTTACTTTCGCCATCTATATTTTATTTTATTACTTTGAAGTGGGGGCAATCAATTGTATCTAAGATACAAGGGATGACATATGTTTATGATCTGATGAAAAACAAGGTCTGTCTACAGTTTTTTAAGAATACTCCGAGATTAGTTTTCTCTCAATTCCAACTACACCTTCACCTATAAGTAAATTTGGAAAAAAATATTTATTTCAGGGATAAACATTGAGCAAAGTTGTCAGCTGAAATATGATATTAGGGATAAATTTACTAGGAGTAGCATAGACATACTTTTTCAATTAAAATCAAGAAACATAAAAAAACTTCGCTCGAATTGTTTTTAAAATATGATTTTAAGTTTTTTATATAGGATAAGTTTTGTCATTTATACAAGGAATAATATGATTGAGAACAAAGGAGAGTATCATTTGTAGATAAAACTTGAGAGAGAGAGAGAAATATATCATAAGTTTGAATCATCTCAATTTGAAAAAAAATAATTCACATGAGTTTTTGTGTCAAGAAAAGACTCCTAATTTGCTCTGTTCTGCAGTCATATTCTAACTATTATGTTTTTCTTATAATTATTTATTTATTTTCGTACTGGAGATGATCGTATATCCAATCGTAATGATTTTACAAATCATCTCTTCACTGCTTCTCCAATATTTTCAATAAATGATGAAGCCATCTTTTATTTGTGGGAATTATCCCTCATGTTTTTTATAATTAGGATTTTCATTTTTAATAAATAGTAAAAAAGAAGAGGAGGTGTTCCCTGATTTCCTTTGAAGTTTTGAAAAAGGAATTGTATTTATTCATCACCTAATTCCAGAGAGTCTGAAAAATGGGAAAATATGAATGGTGAATGTGATGACTATGAATGTGTCAATTACGCAATCTTTACTCTTCAGGAAAAGGTTCGGGAGCAGTCAGAAATGATTCGAGAGCTCCAAAATTTGAACTTTCAACTTCACAAGTAGATTTAATCTCAGGAAATGTGACATCGAGATTAAATTCCAACTATAAAAATATTTGTGATTAAAAATGTAGTTCGTTTAATCTCTCATCGCCGTCCGTTGAGACTTTTTTGAAGACGACAATCACCAATGAACATTCTCATGGAACCAGTTGGGTCTCGAGTTTCTACAACATCATCTCCTTTTCCTAAAGAACATTCACCCCCAAAAGATTGTCAAAATGTTGAAGAAATTCGATCATTGGACCTTAAAGAAAATGCAAAACTTCAATTGTTAGATGATTCTATGGAAGTAAAACACAAGGAATATATAATTCATATCAATAGTCATTAGTAGGCTTCCATATTTAGTTTTGTTTTTGTTTTTTGAAACTGTGAAGTCATTGTACAAAATGTCAAGTTTTGAACATATAATTTATAAAATTTTATATTCAAACACTATTGTAATGTTTTGATGGTCCTATTATCTAAAATTTTCAACTCTTTTTGCCAAGAGGAGTATTTTTTTATTAACTACTGAGTGATTTTTATTTATAAAAAGTACAAGATGATTTATTTTTTTTAGAAACAAATTATTTTCTTTTTTATTTTCCTTGAAATAAAATTGAAACCATTATTTTCTTGAAAACATTTACATAAATTTAACACTCAAAATACTTAAATAACTTCTGAAAAAGAAAAAATTGCCAATGTTAATCCAATCCAATCCAGTATATACAATGGAAACTAAAAAGTAAACTACTTCATAAAATGTTTTAAAAAATGCCCACTGATAGGGGCCTCGAGAATTTCTCCATTTAAATTTTTAAGAGAGAATGAATTTCTCCCTTCAGATGCTACAATTTTGAAAGGACCAAACTAAAGATGGTCAAATTTTTCATGTTTCCCAGTGTCTTCTTTTTTGGGTTCCCACTTCAAGACTAAATATATAGGAAGAAACTCCCAGTTTTTGGATTTCTTATCAAATATGGCCTTCATATTATCTTGGTATTTATGAAGCTTATCATCCACATCTCTTTTGTTCTATTGGAATTGAATTATTTGATTTATTCTTCTTGTCAAATCATCTGGTTCTTCATTATCATCCTTCCAAAGTTTCATCACGGGAAGAGAAAGATTAATAGGAAGAATAACATATTTTCCATAAAATAATTTGAAATGAGACATACCTGTCGATTTCTTGGCGTCGATTATGTTTTCCCATAGAGCGTATTTTAATGTATGTTCCAAGATTTCTTATTTTCTGTCAAAACCTTCTTAATTATCGTCATTAAATTTTATTAGACGACTCTGCCAACCTATTTACCTAAGGATAATAAGCTGTGGAATGACCCAAAATGATATTATATTTTTCACAAAAAAATATCATAGCAATAGATTTGAAATAGTGTGCATTATCTGTGACTATTTTTCTCGGACAACCAAACCTTGCAAGAATGTTCTCTTCTAAAAAATTTATTACTACTAAATCCATAGCATTCCAAGTTTGAATAGATTCTACCTATTTAGTAAAGTAATCAGTAGCAGTTAAAATCCATCTATGTTGGGAACTTGATTGTGGATGAATATCTCCGATGGAATCTAGGCCCCATTTTTTGAAAGGAACTTAATCTTTAACAAGAACTAAAGGTAAGGCAAGGAGAGTTTTGTTTCCAACAAAAAGTTGGCATGATTTGCAAGCTCTAACCCTTGCATTTATTTTAGTGAATAACCTTGGCCAATAATAGCATGCCCTTAAAGTTTTATAAGATGTTTCTCTCCAAGCATGGTGTCTTCCACATACTCCCTTATGAAACTTATCAATGACACCTTCTGTTTTAGGTTCTATAAGGCATCATAATAAGAAACCCAAAGGATCCTTCCAAAATAACTTATCATTGATAAAGAAATATTTGATCGTCTATAATTTTAAGGTTCCTTCCTTGGAAGGAGTCATGTTAGTATGACATTGAAGAATAAGAAGGTATGATACTATATTTTTATACCAAAAAAGGAAGAAAATTTGTTGCCAATCTGAATTGTTGGCATTTGATCATCAATTTCTTCCATGTTTGGGAGAGAATTTTCAGACTCAAAATGATTTATTCCCAAGGATTTGAAATTTGATTCATCAAGTAATTTTTCCAGATCCCATCCTTTTACCAGTTTTTGTTGGTTTGATTTCCAAATCATATTCTTGATTTTTTCCAACCATTTTCCCCTTCTTCCATCACTATCAGGTTGAATTAGGATATCTTTGACTATGCTAGTAGGTACATATGTGATTATTCTTGAATGTAAAACACATGTACATAAATATTTGAGTTCCTTAACCATAGCATAAGCCTGTTTCTCAAGAATATCATATTTTAACTCTGCATTTCTAAGGATTTTACTAAAAAAGGAAATAGGTTGTTCAAATCCTTCAACATTTTTCTATAGGATCATTGTTGCAATTGTATATTTAGATGCAAAGGAAAAGATTAAAAACTACTTTGTATAATCAAGACTTACCATCACTGGTGCTTCTCCTATATATTTCTTCACTCGTTGGAAGGATGCCTTAGCTTCAATCGTTCATTTCACCTCATTATCCTTCTTTAGCATATATGTGATCAATTTGATAATTTCAACAAAATTTGGAATAAATATTCTCCAAAAATTAAATCTTCTCGAAAATGATTGAATTTCTTTTTTGTTTCTAGGAAGATTGATCCGATCAATAACTTCAACTATTTTTGGATCTACTTTGATTCCATATTTCGATATGATATGTCCTAACCACTTACCTTCTTTCATGGAAAAATAAGATTTCTTAGGGTTCAAAGACAAACCAAATTTTCTGCATTTGTCAAATGTTTGTCTAAGATGTAACAAGTGTTCAGTATCAGAATTAGAAAAGAGTGTCAGATCATCTAGATAAATAACAAAGAATTTATATTTTTTGCCAACAAATGCTATATCCATTTATCTTTGAAAATTTGCACCTGCATTCATCAATCCAAAAGGAATTTTTTCATACATAAAAGTTCCCCATGGAGTAGTAAACACAATTTTTTCTTTATCATTTTCATAAAAAACTATTTGATTATACCCCGAAAATCCATCAATCATAGAAATCTTGTTTTCCCCAACCACCTTTTCAAGAATATGATCCATTTTAGGAAGAGGGTAATTGTCTTTTAAAGAAGACCGATTCAAATGTATAAAATCAACACACAGTCTTATCTCTCCATTATTCTTTCTGTCAGGAACCAAATTGGCTATACATTCAGAATATCTAAGAGGTACGATGATTTTTGCATCAAGAATATTTTTTACCTCCCTTTCTATTACCAGCAAGAGAATATGATTTATTTGTCTAAGATTTTCCTTGAAAGGCTTGATACCTGGTTTTAATTTAAACTTATGCTCGATAACGTAAGTATCATAAGTTTTTAAGTCTTCGTAGGACCATGTAAAATCATTTTTATATTCTTTGAGTAATTGAACATATTTACTCTTCATTTCAGTGCAAAAATATTTAGACAACTTGACCAGTTTCAGATTTTTATTTGATCCCACATTACAATCTTCAACCTCTTTAGGCAAGGTAGATTTTAAAGGGATATCATTTTGGTCGAACAATCTTTCTAACATAATAATACCTTTTAGAATTTGATTATTCTTTAGCAAGAGAATTTTTTGATTTGCAATTCTATCTTTGAATTTCTCTAGATTTTTTCCTTCTTGCATAATCCAAACTGGATCATTTTGATTTTCCTAATCTATGTGTGTCTCATAAAATTTATCTACCATCTCTAAAAATTGTTTTATTTTTTCATCATCTTCAATAATTTGCTAGTAGAGAACATTATTTGTGATTGAAGGTTTATGTCTGATGTCAATGTGATATTTCAATTTTAGAACAGTGGGTGGTAATAAGGTAGTTGCAACTTAAGCTAATGAAGCTTCTTGTTGATTATGCAATCTGGGAATAACATGAATGTTGAAAGATAAGAAAAAAAATTCTATCAAATCCCATGCACAATTTCTATAATATATCATTCTAGGATGCTTAGCTTGATATAGATGTATGATCTGTTTTACAATAAGTTATGCATCCCCATATACTATCAAATGTTTTATTTTTAATTTTATAATAGCTTCTTATCCTAAAAATAAAGCTTTGTATTCACATACATTATTTGTGTAATCAATATCAAATTGCAATATATAATAAAAAGGGTTGTAATACTCATCATTTGGTGCCACAAATAATACTCCATCTCTTTCTCCCTCCCATCGAGAGGCACCATCAAAAAACATTTTCCACGTCCCATCTCTAATATTTATATTTTCCTTTGGAACTTCTATTTTTGTATTTGTGTTTTATGTACAAACTTCAAAATCATCATCTATAGATAAAATACAATTTCCTAAATCACGATCAACAACATAGAATGGATAATTATTAGGTTTTTGAGGATCACTTACTGTATAGGCAGTCTAGTTTCTCTGTATAATCTGGTAAACTATCCACCAAAAATCAGAATAATGGCATATTTCATGTCCAACTGAAATGATCCTCCTAACTTTGCACCTGAAGATCTTGATAAAAACATGCCATATTTTGCAGGATCATCAACTACTACCACATCCATAAGAATAATTTTAATTGGAATTTGAGATATATTTACAACTAAATCTTTAATGATAACTAGACACTTAACCCTTCTGGAATCAAAAGAGTACAAATCTTAATAAGGTCTAGTAATTTGTAAGCCCAATTTTTCCATTATTATTTTTTGCTTCAAATTATGTGAAGCAGCTAAATCTAGCATACAATTATGTAACAAATGATCATGCACAATAAGAGTGATATAAAATGGAGCCACTGAGTCTTTATCATTTTCAATATGTGGTCCAATCATAATCATTGGTTTCTCATCTTGCAAGCTAATAACATCAACTTCACATTCTGCATCTGGAAAATTAATTACTTCTTGTAAACCAGATTTCTAGCAAGTTCAACCAGAGGGACTGGAATTTTAATCATATTCAATTCATTCTCAAGATTGAATATGCCAACTCACTTTTATAACTCTTTGGTATGTACTTCGGCTTCTTTGTTTTCCAAATTTTTAGTTTGTGTTGCTTTAGTTCAACTTGCTTTATTTTAGCATCTTGTACTTCAATAGGTGATTTTGAAACCACTGCTTCATTTTGTTTATTCCATGACAAGATATTTTTTGGTGGATTGGTAGCGTAATTCATATCTCTTGGCCTCAAGTCATATTTATTATGAAGCTCAACCATTACTGAATCGACAAGATCCTTATATTGTAATGTAGTGTCTCCCAAGTTATTGATATTTTTCTCATCAAATAATGACCCAAGATTTAAAGATTTTTTGTAGTCTTGTTGAGTTAAATGAGGTTTAATATCATCATCATTGAGATTTTTCATATCCTCATCTAATTTTTCATAATATTGAACATCATGTCCCTGTATAAGATTTTATGTTTTAAAAGGGACCCGGATCTTTTGTTCCTCATTCTTAATTTTCCTCTGTTGAATATAAGGGTTTGTATTGAAGTTTCTCCTGAATTGGTTTTGATTTCTAACATATGGGTCAGGTTTGGATTTCTCAATTTCCATCTTGGAAATTTTATTTGATAAATATTCAATGATTTTTTCCATCTCATCAATCTTTTCCTTTTGTGTGTTTTTCCCAGAACTGGAGGGTCCTCCTTGTTCTTTAAATATTCTAGTTTCTCTCATTCCCATGTCAACTTTTGTTTTCAATTGATACAGGTGGATATCGGTGGCCACCCACCTTTTCCAACTGGCTAAAAATAGTTTTCTGGCAATTTTGGTAACTTACTATTTTTAGCAGTTTTTAACTTCCGGGGCCATTTTGAGGGCCTAAATGAAGCTTTTTTGGGATTGAGGTTCTCAATGAAACCAAAGGATCTCATTTATCCCCAAAAATTAATATCCTCGACAATACCTTTCCAACGAGCTATTGGTCTCCCTAAACAGAGATCGTATGCTAAAGTTACACCCACCGGGAAGTTGATACACCAAACTACCCAAAATGGGGTCCACAAAATTGTTGGATTTTCATCTTTCGGGTTAGGGTTTTGGATTTTATTTATGATAAAAATCCATTTGGAGCCTCATTGTAAAACAATATTCTTGCGAATGCGAGTAGTCATCACATCTCTTCTCAGAGATAAGCTGCCACCATTCTAGCGAATCTTTCACTCTATATTGTTACAGTCTTTTTACATTTATGCTCATTAATATAAAATTGTATATTACTGTATCTTTGTGTTTATGGTTGAATCTCTGATACATTTTTGTTATAATATTGGATATCTGAGATATATTTGTACATTTCTTTATTATATCTCCGCTCTCATTTCGTGTCGAAAATAATCTGGATCAGTGGTACTAGAGCAGGTTTATCTTCATCATTTTTTTTTTAGTTCATGTCCCCGACAAGGTCTGAGTATATCAAGTTGGGTCTCAAGCTTGTCTCTCTTGAATACAATAACTCATGCATGCCCAAGAAACCCTCCATGGAGGAAGAAAATAAAAACGACGAAGAAGACGATTCTATCAATCTGTTTCTTAAGCAAGCTCTCATGTGATAGAGGAACGAAATGATGGATAATTTTTCCCACATCCTTCAATGCCCGACGATAGAAATAGGTGCATATTCATCAAACAAACACTTTGGAATAACCTCGCCTTTCAAGGTACATGTTAATTTTGATATTTTTGTATTTGAAGTTTAGATAGATGCAGATGCCCTAGACAAATGGTTAAATCTGTTAGAAGGTTATTTCTTTGTTCACCATTTTTTAGAAAGGGAAAAGATCACCTTCGCACTCCTTAAATATCTCCCCCGTGTCAAAAATTTGTGGGAAAATTACTGGGAGAAAAGTTCCACAGAATATTCTAGAATATATGGGGTCGATCCCACTTGGGATTGTTTTTTGGACACAGTAAAGGAACAGTATTACCCTGTTGGCAACTATGAGGAGAAATATATGAGATGGACCACACTTCGACAAGAGAGGAGTCAAGCAGTTCTGGAGTTCACCAATATCTTCGATACCTTGTGCACCAAGTTGGGTATCAAATACTCTAAACAACATTTGGTTCTGAAATACTGTGGGGCTCTACATAGATACATCCAATATGAAATTGATTTTCTGGACATCTCATCACTCGGTGCTGCTTATCGATATGATGTTAAAATCGAGCAGAAATTTAAGCACCAAAACAAATGGGATTTTGGGTATGAAAATCTACAACAACCAAAGTATGACAAAGATGGCCCTGACAAATAGCTTCCTAAAAAGCAGTCTAAGCCACAGGAAAAGAAGGGTCACGGGAAGACGAAGAAGGACACAAGAAAATGGTGCGATTTCCACAAAATCGCCTGGCACAACACTAATGAATGTCGCTCAAAACAGTCATTGGTGGTCGAGATCAAAGACAAGGAACTGAAACCTGATTCAAAATCTGATTCTGAAAATACTAGTAAAATACATATCATCGACGCAGACCCCACTGTTATTGTCGTGACCACATCAATTCAACCAGAAGAACCAACAGATCCTAAAGAGGGGGAGTGCCTTTTTCATTCAAATATGTGGGTGAAAGTGACCCTGTTGCATTTTATTGTCGATAGCGGAAGCCAGAAGAACCTCATCTCAGCAGAGGTCATCAAACAATTTGGATTATCGACAACACCACACCTGCAACCATACAACATCGGGTGGATTCTCCAGGGATGCGATCTTCATGTCATCCAATAGTGTCGATTGTCATATGGCATCTATCCCTTCAAGGATGAGGTATTATTTGATGTTTCCCCACTAGATGTATGTGATGTTCTCTTGGGACAGCCATATACTTGGAAGCTCCATGTTGTTTATGAGTCTCAACCCCGTAGTGTCATTGTTACTTTGGGGGGTCATCTCTACAGAATACCATAGGTAATTCCGACTATTTTCCCACCTAAAAAGTGTTGCAAGGTAGTATCTCATACTACAAAATTCAGCTTCTTCACAGTCTATTCAAAGCATGAACATAAGCACACCATTGCAGCCTCAGTCCAAGCACCTTCTATCCAATAGAAGAAGGTCAACAAGATTGCAGCAAAGTATAAAGATTCCTTCTGCACACAAGCATCTCTTGTATCCATAATGGTTAAAAAGGTCCAACCCTTCCAGCCACAGGTTCGTGATAACCTTCAACAAGATAAGCAGTGCAACATCTCCAACAAGGCAAGAAGCTCATCAAGATGCAGATTCAACAAATGTTTTTCCCTCTCCCCCGGGCACTCAATGCAATGGAGACCATTTCTTCCTAAGGAGGGAGAATTTATATAGGTGGATATTGGTGGCCACCCACCTTTTCCAACTGGATAAAAAAACATTTTCTGACAATTTTGTTAATTTACTATTTTTAGCAGTTTTTAACTTCCAGGGCCAAAATGAAGGTTTTTAGGGATAGAGATTATCAATGATATCCAAAGGCTATAATTGAGCCCCCAAAATAAATCTCCTCAACGATACCTTTCCAACGAGCTATCGTTCTCCCCAAATGAAGATCGTATGCCAAAGTTACGCCCCTGGGAAGTTGATACAACAAACTACCCAAAACGGGATCCACAAAATTGTTGGCTTTTGATCTTCCGGGGTTAGGGTTTTGGATTTTCTTTATGATAAAAAGGCCTTTGGAGCCTCATTTTAAAATCATATTCTTGCAAATGTGAGTAGCCTTCACATATCTTCTCAGAGATAAACTTCCACCATTCTAGCGAGTCTTTCACTCTATATTGTTACAGTCTTTTTACATTTCCGCTCATTAATATAAAATTGTGTATTATTGTATCTTTGTGTTTATGGTTGCATCTTTGATACATTTTTGTTATAATATTGGATATTTGAGATATCTCTGTACATTTCTTTATTATATCTCTGCTCTCATTTCATGCCAAAAATAATCTGGATCATCAATTTTCCTGATGCCATCATATTAGATTCAATTTCGATAGAATCATATTGCATTCCAACTAATGTTGTATCTCTTCTTTCCCTTAAAAGTAAATAAAAATATGAATCAAATGCCCCTGCAAAAGTAACTTTAGCAGCTGGCTTGGAGGGTTTAACTTCGGTTGGTATTTTTCTATACAGTTTATTGAATCTTTGGATAAATTCAAAAACAATTTCAAATGTTTTATTCCTTAAAGCTCCAAATTCATTTAAATAATATAAATGATATTTTTTCTCACCCCACTGTCTTAAGAAAGAAGTTTCTAAATCATCATATGTTGCTATGGAATTTGCAGGAAGTCCCCTAAACCAAGTTCTAACTTATCCCTCAAAATTCTATACCAACTGTCTCATGTAAACGCCTTCATGTTCAATGCTAATAATATAAACAAATCGATCCAAAAATGTTATCTTTTATGTGGTTGTTAAACCCACTTCTCCCATGAATTTAAGTAAAATTTTCATATAATTCTCAGGTAAATCATGCAGAGCTCCAGTGAGGGATAAGGGAGCATATCTATCAATGACTTTGGAAAACATCCTTGCAAGAGGTGGTGGTGGATTTATATTTCCACCACCTCCTACACCTCCTACACTAGCCATTGAAAGTTTTGGAGAAGAGATATTAGGACTATAATGTAGATTATCAAATATTTGAAAACATTGTTGTACTAGATCTTTAATTTCTTTAGGAAGGTGAGAGTGGAGATCTGCTAGATAATCAAAAGGTGACGGATCTCGTTATAGGGATGTAAAATAAAACTCAGATGGAAAATGGGAACTTGAGCTTGGTATTTCAGATTGACTGGATGGGTATATGGGGGAAGTGATCAGAGATGAACCTGAGTACAAAAGGTGATCTTCGGGATTTTTAGGGACATAAACTTTTATTTCAGGAAGACTAAGGATAGGTCGCATATAGATAGTGTTAAGAACTGAAGATGATTCTTTATTCTCATAGATAAAAGTATCTATCAAAGAGAAAGGTGTACTCTAGAAATTTTCTCCCTTTAGATCATACAAATTTACTTTGAGAATTACCACCTCTAGATTTTCTAATTTAATTTCAAGATTACTAGTTGAGGATTCTGCGGAATAAGGTTCATTTTGATGTTTTTATTTAGAACTAAGTAAACTTATTTCTTCTGCTGGAATATTAACATTAAATTGAGTAACCTTTGGTTGATAGACCTTACTTGCTGATACAAATGTCTTCTTTAGATATCCTTTGGTTTTCAACAGTTTTTTTGTATCTAAAACTGGCGTAGTCTGCTTATCTTCTGGGTTTTTTCTGGTATTTTTTGTTAGGAACCAAATATCA
>CBVK0100485623.1:0-18355 GCA_900067695.1 Picea abies
GCTCTTCCGATCTCACGGAGCAGGGAGAGGGATTGGTGCAAAGTTTTGGGGGTGCACACATTGGTGGAGGAGTTTGTGGTGAGGTGGAGTTGCATGGAGGAGGGGGATTTTGGTTGCACGTAGGTATGGGAATGGAGGGAGTTGGGAAGGACAGAGCATAGGGTAAAGGGAGCACAGACTGGTGTGGGGTTTTTGGACTGTGTGTGAAAGGGAGAAGGGGAGGTTGAGGAGGAGGGACAGAAAGGAGGTGGTGCAGGGTGGAAGAGTGGAGAGGAGGGAGTAGGCTGGTGCGTGGAGGAGGAAGAGGAGACTTGGTGGGTGGGGGCACCCTGATGGTTGACGGGTGGATGACCACCACCAAAATATTTTTTTACTTTTCAATTGTTTTTTTGGATTTTTTCAATAGTTAGGAAAGGGAGGTCTTGGGTTCAAACCCCCTCCCCTCCTTTTTGATCAGTTTCTGGGTCTTTTTAGCAAAGGAAAAGGGAGGGGGTTGGGGTCCAAATCCCAAGCCTTGAAAATGGCCATGCACATGCCTTCATACTCAATCAAACTCAGAAATTTAATTCTCTAAAGGGGCCTTGGAGGCTTGGGCCTAGTGCCCAAGAGGGGTTCAAATCCCCTCCCCTTTGAATTTTTTGCACATAAAAATAAACGAATATGACACACCATCAATAAAACATGAACCAACACTCTATTCCAAATTTGAACCAGCACCAAAGAAACCATTATGTGTTGATGTTTGGACAACATCAGGAACACATTCTCTTAGAATAATAATTAATAATATGATTATTGATTATTAAATATCTTATATAATATATTGATTATTAAATATCTTATATAATAAAGTAAATGATAATAATAAATAGTTATTTATTATTCAAGGGACGCATCCTCTTATGGATGGTCACCATATTTTCCTTATATATGGAACTCTCATCATTGTAATAATATATCAATCATATCTCATATGAAGAAAAACAACATGATATCGGAGAAGGAATGGGCTAACTCCCTCACAGGAGGGCCTAGGATCCTGAAAGAAAGTTGTTTCTTGTTTTAACTGTGTGAATTCTTTGGTCTTGAATTATCTTCTTCAACATGGGTCCCCTACCCCCCCTTCATAGTATGATGCAGTTAAAGTGGAGTGGATATTGTATGCATCTCAATTGGAGTTCGGTCTAGTAATCAAGCCAATTTTGTGAAGGATGCTATAGCCATAGGAGAATTTCATGCTACTAAGAAAGGAATTCTTGTAGTATCCTCTACGGGAAATGAGGGACTTGATTCTCAAACAGTTTTCAATGTCGTGCCATGGATATTTATAGTTGGAGCGACCTCAATTGACCAGGAATTCCTATCAAACATTGTGTTGGGCAACAGGTAAGGGCATCACCATGTCGAATCTCAACCACTCGGTCGTGCACCCACTTGTGTATGCTAGAAGCATTCCTGGCAAATCTGGTTATCTAGTAGCCGCAAGCAATTGTCTTCTAGATTCATTAGACACAAGCAAAGTGAAATGAAACGTTGTAGTCTGTATAACGACTGTCACAATTGCATCGAGGTATATCATGAAAATAACAGTCCAAGACATGGGAGGCATATGCATGGTCATTGTGCACGATATACAAATATTTGAAGAATTTGATTACAGTACCTTTCCAATGATTGCAGTAAGTAAAATGTCTACAATGGATATATTTGATTACATAAAATCAAATAGAGGTGGTCGCAAATTACAATCCCGCTCCTGTTATTGCATAGTTTTCGTCAAGAGGACCTAGAAGGCTAACCCATAACATTCTCAAGCTAGACATCAATGCACTAGGTGTGAATAAGATTTGCAGCTTAGACTTGCCTATGCCATGTGAGGTGGCTAGGTTTGTATGAGTCTATGATCATAGTCTTGCCTATGCCATGTGTTGTTCCTGAGTCTGTACTTAAGGATTAAAAGTACAGTGTCAAGGCATCCGAAAGTGGGTAAAATCTCTCACCCACTGCTGCAAGAAATTTCTTAATTTGTTCGTCATCTTCAAAGATCTACCAGTGTCGGATATTGTCTGGTATAGAGGGTTTGTATCTGATTTCAATATGATACTTCAGTTTGAAGGTCGTGGGAGGAGAGAAGGTTGAAGTTGCCTTTGCCAATGCATCAGCATGTAGATTCTCTGTGCGAGGGATAAAATGGACATTTACAGATGAGAAAAAGTTTTCCATGAGATCCCAAGAACAATTTCTATACGTTCTTAGTCTGGGATGCTTGGCTAGGTACTGTCGATTTATTTGTTTGACTATTAGCTCTTCATCACCATATACCTCCAAGTTACTTATGTTTAGCTTTTTGGCAGCCTCTAACCCTAAGATCAACGCTTCATATTCACATACGTTGTTAGTGTAATCTATGTCCCACTGCAGTCGGTAGGAGAAAGGAACAATGAATTTCCCTTCGAGAGCTACTAAAAGAACTCCCGCGCCTGCCCCTTCAGAAGATAAAGCACCATCAAAATACATTTTCCAAACTCCAGTGTTACACAAATCCTCTGTCACGTCACTTGAATCTTCTTTCTTTATATCGATTTCCTCTGGGAAACCCTCCAAACCATCATCAAAAGACAAGATGCAATTTCCTAGATCTTGGTCCGCAATGTAAATAGGGAAGTTGTTGGGGTTTCGAGGGTCACTGACTGTATATGATAATCTTGCTTCTCTATAAAACTGAGTGAACTGACCACCGAACATGGGGATTGTGGCATACTTCATGTCCAATTGAAGAGAACCACCCAACTTGGCTACCCATGACCTAGATAACAGCATGCCATACTTAGGGGGAATATCTGCGATAACCACATCCATTAGGATACTCTTAACCGGGACCTGCACCAGGGTAACTACCAGATCTTTTATCATCCCCATACATTTAACCCTTCTCGAGTCAAAAGAGTACAGATTTCCATAAGGTCTTGTGATCTGGAGACCCAACTTGTCCATTATAATCTTGGGCATAACGTTGTGGGAAGCTCCGGAGTCTAACATACAATTATGCAACAACTGATCATACACATTCAGAGTGATATAAAAGGGAGCGATGGTGTCTTTGGCCCCTTCAAAATGGGGACCAAAGGTGATGTTAGGTTTTTCATCTTCTAATTTTAAAACATCAGACTAGCTTTCTAGCTCAGAGACACCCATCGCTTTGGTAATTTGCTTTCGATAAACGGGGTTTTTCGCTAATTCTACCAAAGGGATTGGTATCTTAATTTTGTTTAACTCATTTTCAAAACTGAAAGCTCTGCTCACCTTGTCAGTTTCTTTGGTTGAGACTTTCAAATTTTTCCTTTCTGACTTACTTGTCTGGACCGCTTTATCACTCATGGTCTTAGTTGAAGACGTAACTTTATTTACTGGTTCAGTTTCTTATGTTTGAGTTTCAAATTTTTCCACCTCGGACTCCTGAGTGCTTACTACTTTAGTTTTGTTGTTGGGTAATAAGGTCTCTTCCGAAGGAGGTTCATAAGCTTGACCTCTTTGAAGGATTTTATTGGGTTGATTCGTTGAGGTGGGCTTACTCTTAGATCTTAAGTTGTACTTTGGTTGAAACTCAGCCATTATCATCTCAGTTTCTGGTTGAGATCCACAGAGATCAATGTGATCACTTTCTTCATCCTCATTAGAGGGTTGTGGCATGTTTAAAGATTTTTCATAGTCTTCGCGAGTTAGATATGGTTGATTGCAGTCATCACCGAAGTTCATGACATCATTGTCTGAATCTCCAAAGTCTTGAAAATCGTTCGCTCCTATAAAATTTTCATTCTTTAAGGGAGCTTGTATTTTTTGATCTTCATTTTTTATTTGTCTTTGTTGGTTCGGGGGGATTGGGTTCCTCTTGAAATCCTTTTTGGGGTAAGAGTTAGCTTTGTCTTGTTCGAGTTCCATTCTGGATATTTTATTTGACAGTTCTTTAATCACTCTAGCCATATCGTCCACCCTATCATCTGAGGATCTATTGGACCTTGAAGGACCTGCTTGTTCTCTAAAGCACTTGGTCTCTCAGTTTCCAGTCTCTAATCTAGCTCTAAGCTTACCCAAAGCCATCATATTAGACTCTATTTCTACTGCATCGTCTTGCATTCAGTTTAAGGTGGCTCCCCTTCTCTCTCACAAAAGTAGTGCAAAATCCAGCGAAAGTCACTTTGGCCGCAGGTTGGGATGGTTTAACCTCGGCTGGGATTTTATTGTACAGTTTGTTGAATCTCTGAATGAATTCCATGACTGTTTCTGAGTTCTTTTTCTTCAAAGACCCAAATTCGGTTAAATAATAGAGATGGTCTTTTCTCTCACCCCATTGTCTGAGGAAAGCATCTTCCAAAGCGTCATACGACAGGATAGATGATGCGGGCAGGCTCCGAAACCAAGTTCGGACCTGGCCTTTGAATGTTTGGATAAGAATTCTTGAATATACATCCTCATGTTCCATACCGAAGATATCTGCGAATTGGTCGAAAAAATTAATATGTTCGGCCATAGTCAGATTCCCCTCCCCAGTGAATTTCGGTAAATTTTTTATGTAATTTTCTGGAAGATCGTGTAGAGGGATGGGAAATACAAATGGAGCGTATCTGGCTGCAACTTTCGCGAACACTCTGGGAGGGGGAGAAAGCCCTTGCCCTCTAGCTCCTCCTAGAGGGGCTCCTCCCCCTCCTCCTCTGATAAACCCTCTGCCTCCTCCTATAAACCCTCCACCTCCTCCTCCAGCGGCTGCCATCGTTGTTTGTGGAAAGTTGTAAAGGGGGTTTTGGAAAATTAAAAGGGAATCTTTATTTTCTTCGCGAAGAGGAAAATCCGATGAGGAAAGTTAAGGCACGCGAGGACTCGGTTCCTCGGATTTGCAAGAGACGTAATCAAGAGAACCGACGGGTGTGGGAAACGAGTGTGTAACACACTCTTCAGAATTTGGTGAAGTTGGGAAATTCAACTGAAGAAAAGATGGTATTTCAAAATCCGACGAACTTTCAAGAGGGCCCTTTCCTTTGTATGATAAGGGGATGTTTGGATGAATCTCACTCCTAACTTCGGAGTAGTTTGGCATTGAATCTTTAGCATCAAAGAGAGGACTGAGAAAAGTTGAGGGTTCAGAATGACTCTTAGTCTTCAGTGATGGGGTTTTTAGTTTGTAAACTGCAGCGGTCGGCTTAAAAGAGCCTCTCGCCTTTAGAATTTTTTTGAGATCGGTAACGGGCATAATCTGCTTACCATCTGGGTTTTGTCTGGTATTCCTTCGACTGGATGCCAGTTTATTTCTTGTGGAGTCACCAAGTGAAAGATAAAAATCCTTAAAAGGTGTGTACTCTTTGTTCACTATCAAAGGGTAAAACTTTCAACGAAAAACAAATGTCGTTTTCCCAGGGAAAAAGATTTCGTAACTTCGGTCCCTGGTAGCGGTGCCAGAAAGATGTTGTTCCTTAGTCTGTACTTAAGGCTTAAAAGTACAGTGTCAAGGCATCTGAAAGTGGGTAAAATATGGAGAAGAGAGAAAAATCAACCTTTGGCAAAGGAAACCAGGGAATATTTCTACGTTGGCATTGTCTAGCTTCCAACTATTCCTGGATAGTTATATCGTGTTCAATGGATGCCCATGAATGTTCAAGTTTGACCTGGTTAGTAGCAGTTTTAAGAATTGTGTCGAAAAGATTTAAAGCAATGTGTGTTTGGTTCAATAGTCCAGGTTCGATATTAGGCTGTGTTGGTACAGGGACAGTCATGGGGGAACAGTAAAAGTAGGAAAGACTTCAAAGAGAGATTAAATGTTGTCTCGATTTGGTCGAATAAAAGAGAATTTATGGTTTTAGGAATAAAATAGGAATGCAAATCAAAGGCTCTTTCTTGTAACTGTATTATATTTTAATAAAAGGTGTGAGGTGGGAGAAAAACATTTAGCTGTCTATGGTGTAAGACTTCTACCAGGGGAGAATCTCACGAATAAACAAAAGAGGAAAATGTAAGGAAATAACCGATGTAGCAGAGAATATATGTAGAATTCTGAAAATGCAGATTGGTCTTACACCCGCTGATAGCTGGTGCAGAGGAAAGACAAAATGCAGATTGGTCTTACACCCGCTGATAGCTGGTGCAGAGGAAAGACAATAAACAATTACAGAAAACCAAAATTCATTCACTATGGTAGTGGTCATACTAAAGTATAACAGAGCACATCAATTATGAATATGAAATGAAATGAAATATGAAATACAAAGAAACAAACTTGTAACACAGTCGTGACGGAATTGAGAATCTTCAGATTTGATTGTATTAACTTCTCAAATGTAAAAAACTCTGTTACAATCGATACAAAAAGGTCCAGCCTTGATTATTTCTTTCTGTGGTATATTTATACAATTTCACAAGTAAGATAGAATCTCAATAGTCACAAAATTTTGGTTATGACAGAGAAAAGAGCAATCACTCCATTTCTCCCACTCTGTCTTCACTTGGTGCCAGATGTTTGTCATTGCACGAGCTCGGTACAGGCAATACATCTTTCCACCAGCTAAGATATTAGCCATGATGGTTCGGCTTGACAGCTAGCTTCGAAGAAGTAACATTCTCGGGCTAACTGCTGCAGCTTGTCCTCCATCTATCTGTCTATGAGGTCTACGGCGCATAACTACGTGCTGGGTTTAATCATGCATCTATCTACTTGGACTATGTCCACCATAGTCATATGCGAGATATCGGCCGAATCTCTTTCTTCCTCTTCCTTTAGATTGAGCGAGATCTTTTCCATATTCATTTGCATCAACGTCTCGGCACTGCCTCCGCTGTCAATACCCAGTAGCTCGTCGTCTATGGAATTGAAGGCCTCCTCTAAAGAATTGGTTATCCTTTGGGCTTGTTGCTTGCCTTCGGTGATTTTATGCTCCCATTCCTTTAACAGAATGTTTCCCTTGGTTTTCTTTGCAATGGTGAACCTGGGAGTACCTGCCGAAACCCTGTTGTTCATGGCTATCGCAGCTTCCTGGAAGGCGACCCGAGCTTCTCCAGCATCCCTCTCTCTGGCAGATAGGTTCTCGGAAACCTGATTTACCAACAGACAGTTGTCCCTGATCGCTTCTACCTTGGCGTGCAAATTTTGCTGTGCCACAGAGACTCTACTCCTAATCTCAATTGCTTGGGATTTGAACATCCCGATGTCTATCATCCTGTTCTCAGTGATTTCTACCCTAGCCTGCAGCTATTCGATCAACTCCCTCTGCTGGCTCGCTTGCATCCGACCATCCCGGACCACCAGTTGTGCTTGCTCGAGCTTAGTTTTGAGCATCTCTATATCGTTTTTATCGGCCAATCTGGCATGCTCTAATCCCACGCTCGTCTGGTCTTTAGCTGTTTTTGTTGCTGTGGCCAATCTGGCTTCAAGGGTCCTAATGAGGAGATTCTTTCTTTTAAGTTGGTTTTTTAGGAGCCCGAATGAGAATTGATTCGCTGAGGCATATGCTCCTAGTGTCCCTGCTATTTTGGTAGCGAATTGCTCATTTTTCTTGTTTTTTCCATCAGTTATGACCTTATATTTCTTCGCAGTCGACTCTCCTTCTTTATAGGATTCCATTTTCACTACTGCCTTTCTCTTTTTATCAAAGAAAAATTCATTAGGAGGGAGTTCTTCCACTCTTATGGGCCTCAGCTCTTCGTTGAATATCCAACCCTCATTGATATTTCCCTGCATCGACTGCAAGGGGGTGACTGATGTGATGGGCTCTCTGATCTGTTTCATCGATTTTCCCGGAGTGTCTACTGGAATCTGCATGTCATCATGGCCACATATTTATATTATGGTTCTAACGAAGAGATTGAATAAATGTCGTGGTTATCATCTCTAAACTTCGCGGTGCGTGAAACCCAATCCTTTATCAAACTAGACATGGTTTTATCATACTGTACGCACTCCTTCTCCTTGAATTCCTCCAAGAACTCAGCGCCATATGTGTAGTCGGACATTGTGGGTAGCTTATACATGGTTTGCAGATGCTCAGGCCTAAAAGTCCCGATGGTGACTCTCGGATCGTCCATGATAGTCCTGGTCGGTATGTCCACATGATCCAATGCCCATCGGACCATGTCATAATATGGAAGCAACCATGCCCTGGCTGCTACTCTGTGCATTCCAGATTGGACGACTATTTTGTACTTGGTGGTTATATCATCTCTTTCGTTGTCATCGGAGTCGTCGGAATAATCCACCAATTCTGATTGCAGAATGTCTGAAACAAATGACCAGTTAGGGACCGAGTCGATACTTCGAGGTGAAGTATCGGAGACATTATCTGAGCCTTGTCCTGAAACCTCAACATTCGCCTTTGCTGCTTTCCGCGGAGCCATGGATGAAGCTTGTGTTTTATCTCTTCTGCGATAGAACTGTGTATACATACAGAAGTCAGTTTACTCAGAAGTGATGAGCTCTGTGTGCTATGAAAATGCATTTTTTATAATGAAACACAGCTCTTACATATATTTGAAAAATCGGTACCTTTCAAAACAAGCCTGTCCAATCATATTTAGAAATAAATTGTTGCCGTAAAAAAATCCGATCTTATATTCATAGATTTACCCTATTTCCTCATTAATGTCATAAATTTTGGCGGTTTGAAAGTCAGTTGGCGTATGGAGTGAAAAGGCTTCCTCGTGAATCGTGCAAGCATCAAAACACGGGATCGGTCTTGTTTTAGTTTAATTAATCCAATCTCGCCAACGTTAATGAATATCTCGCTACTCGTTATATCGAGGATTTTTCTTTAACATTTTGAGTCTTTAACACCCGAGACTACGAAGAGCGAGTTTGGTTAATAAAAGGTAATCATGATCTGAGGCTTGATTAATTTTATAATTATTAATTTCGCCATATCGCGACTCGGAGCTTCGAAGATAAGTTTCAGGGAGATTTACATGCCGAGCTGTGAAACTGCGAGATCGTGATAACATGACTTAATTAAAGGGAAGATAATCTTGGATTAAGTGATTAATTAATCACGTTATAATTACATCGTGACTTCGTGAGTCAGGGTTTAGACGCTGTAACTTTCAAAAAAGATAGTGCTGAGTGGCGAAATGGTGAGAAATTTTTTTACCACGGTTAGCTTTTGTCTTTAATCCTTGACGTGGGTTATCCAAAAAGGACCTCGCGTTCTCGACTATTGGGGCCGTGACAATAAAAATTTGGGTTTGGCGAATGTCAAGGCGCGAAACCCCGATGACGTTCAAACATGAGTTAGGGAAAACTTTACCCTCGTTACTGTCTTGAGTGAAAAGTTAAAATGACTTCGCCATTTCGTGACTCGGGATGTGTGAATTACATGTGTTATAGTATCCGACCTGCGAGATCCCGAAGTAGAACAAAAAGTGGAAATGTTTTTACAAAAGGTAGGACTTGTTTCAAGGGTAGAATAATCATCGATGCTCACGTGACAAAGTTTCAGAGGTCTCAATATCTCAGAGGGAAAAAGAAAACCATCTTTAGATTTCAAGCATCAAAAAGAAAATTGTGACAGGCTAAAAAAAAGGGTGGCTCCAACATAGGCTCCAACTAGGGATCCCGCCTTCCTATGAGGTGGGAAGAACAGTAGACCACATGCCAATATTGGGTAAATGGAGTCAAAAATTCAATCAGGTGGAAAGGTTACCGAGAAAAGAGGATCGAAGGGGGAAAAAGACTTCGTTATTTTGCTTGAAAAGTTTTTTCAAAATCAAATACTCTTTTTAAACACAGTTGTAGTCCCTTTCACAATTTTCCCTTTCCCACTACTAAATTTAGGTATGTATTAAGACAATCGAAATAGTCCTAGGAGACTCAACAGATCTTCCAACTCTCGGATTGCATCAAAAGAATAAGATTATATGTTTTTAATTGGGAAGTCCCATCTGAATTTGGAATGTGGATCAGGTTTTAAAAAGCATTGGTTACCAGAGTAGAGTGATATTCATGTATAATAGCCTTACAGATATCACAGACATTGCTTCATTGCCAGCGAGCCTGTTCAGTACCCCGGTGAAGTTATTTGGCCCCTTTTTACTGAATTTCCTCTCACCACTTCAGAATATATTTATGCATTTAAACGCTGAGACAAGGGCAATCATTTCTGAATTTCCTTTCATCGTCTCTTGGACAAGGTGGGGGCAATCATTTCTAAATTTCCTTTCACCACCTGTCTTATAATTTACTTTTTTGAGCGCGAATATGGGGGCAATCAGTTTGTATCAAGGCTGATATCTGCATAATATTTTGCATTAGAGGTCTGTCAACTTACTTTGATTACTCAGTACCAGCCTTCCCTTGACCTTCACAACATCTTCGTTCTTAGGGAGAAAAATGAAAATATCTTTTTAAGGGCATCCTTTTTAAGCAAGATTTAATCCTCCTATTACCATTGAAAAAACTAGGAAAGTTAGGATCATTCTAAACGTTCCTTTGCTTAGCAGGGGATCGAGTAGTTGTGAAGACCCGCTTTCTTTCCACAATTTGTTTTGAAACTCACGAGGTTGAAACGAAAAACTTTTACCCCTTTGTAATGAAACGAAAAAATGGTGACTTGATAAAAGATGAACCCGAAGACAGAAAGGGTGCCAGGTGGTAGCTTACTGACTGAAAATACAAAGGTCAAACAACTCAAGACTGACTCTTGTAGATAATTTCAAGGATAATTTGCTTTGACTGACCGTTTCTAGATTCAGTGAATCGTTTAAATTGTTTAAATGTTTTCAAAGATTATCAAAACAATTCTGTTATCTATCAACTCAGTTGATATTGTGGTTTGAATGGCGTTACCTCGATTTCTCTTTAACAGTCTTTTATAACATATCTTTTTTGAGAAAGCTGATTTTTACCTTTTCCTTTCACTTTTTTTGCGCAATATGAAACTACTTTAGGTATCACCTGTTTATGCCGATTATTTCTAACACCGACTTTCAGATTACTTTTCCTTCTTGTTTCATATGCAGCTGGAAACCTGTAAAAAGTAAATACGAATCTTATTCGAAATGTATCGAAAGTTTATGAACGAAAAAGAAAATCAAAAGAAATGTATATATGTACACAAAATATATATATCAAAAATTTATATATTTTGTGAGGAGACTATTAAGTCATGTAATGCTTCAGATACTGCTCGTTTACAGGGGCATGGAGGACTTCCCCGTCTATATTTTCTAGTAGAAAATAATTTTTTCCTTTTGGAGCCGAGACCCTGAACAGTCCATACCAGAGGTGGTCAAATTTACTATGCTTTGCGGCTTCCTCCTTTCTTGCATCCCATCTTAGCACTAAATCACCCTGAAGGAATTCCCTATCCTTTGCCTTGCAGCCGAACAATGCTTTCATATCATCTTGGTACTTCTGTATCTTTTCATCAACTTCAACTCTATGTTGTTGAACCTCAATCAGCTGATTAATTCTCCTAGTTACATGATTGGGTTCTTGGTTTTGATCCTGCCATAACTTCATCACTGGTAGTGCTAGATTTATAGGTAGAACAACATCTGTCCCATAGACCATTTGAAACGGAGAAATGCCGATAGACTTTTTAGTGCTGATGCAATTTGCCCAAAATGCGTATTTTAAGTGCACATGCCAAGACCTTTTATTTTCATCCAATACTTTCTTGATTATGTTCACTAGGATCTTGTTAGATGATTCATCCAATCCATTCCCCTGGGGGTAATATGTTGTGGAATGGCCAAGAACAATGTTATACCTCTGACAGAAACTGATCATAGCCATAGATTTAAAGGCCTGGGCATTGTCGGTAACTATCTTTCGGGGACAACCAAATCTTGAGAAAATATTGTCTTCCAAGAAATCGATTACCACCGAGTCTATTGCCCTTTTGGTTGGAATGGCTTCCACCCACTTAGTAAAATAATCTGTAGCTGTTAAGATCCACTTATGTTGAGCACTGGAATGAGGATTAATCTCCCCTATGAAGTCTAGAACCCATTTTTAAAATGGGTCTTCATCTTTGACTGGAACTAGGGGCAGTGCAGGGAGCTTCTGTTTACCTGCGAATATTTGACAAGGGTTGTAGGCATGCACTTTGGCATTGACGTTCGAAAAAAGTTTTGGCCAGTAGTACCCAGCCCTCAAGATCTTGTAGGCTGTAGCTCTCCATGCATGATGCCCCCCACAGACTCCCTTATGAAATTCGTCTATAACCCGCTGAGTTTTCGATTCAACTAAACAGACTAGTAAGAACCCGAGTGGATCCTTCCAATATAGTTGACTTTCGGCTATACAATATTTAACTGCATGGAGTTTTAAAGTTCTGCATTTAGACGGTGATAGTTCATTTGGGCATTTTAGGTTCAGTAAGTAAAACACTATGTCTTTGTACCAGCCGGATGATAAGAAATGCTCTTCGATCTGGTTTGGACTTGTTTCTTCATCCAGTTCATTTAGGTCTGTGTCTTCGTCGCTTTCCTGCCGGCAATTGATATCAAGGGATCTGAAATTTGACTCCTCTAAGAGTTTGGCCAGGCCTTGCCCTTTTATCAATTTGGTCAGTTTAACTTCCAGATCAAATTCTTGGATTTTAGCAAGCCATCGCCCTCTTCTTCCGTCACTGTCTGGCTGTACCAGTATATCTTTCATAGAACTGGTAGGCACGTACACGATTATCTTTGAATGTAGCACATAAGTTCTGAATGCCTTTAATGCTTTTACCATTGCGTACGCTTGTTTTTCTATTATGTCATACTTCAGTTCTACATCTTAAAGCTCTTGCTAAAAAACGTGATCGCTTGTTTGAATCCTTCTTCATTTTTCTGTAGGAGCACTGCGGCGATAATATGTTCAAAGGCAAATGAGAAAATAAGAAAATCTTTCAGATAGTCAGGACTTGCTAACACAGGTGCCTTGATTATGACTTTTTTAATATGAACGAACGATTCTCTAGCCTCGGTTGTCCAATTTACTCTGTTATCCTTCTTCAACATCCATGTGATCAATTTGACAATCTCAATGAAATTGGGGATAAACCTTCGTAAAAAATTTATTGTTCCTAAGAAAGATTGAATCTCTTTTATATTTCTGGGAATACTTATAATATCTATTGCTTCAATCCTCTTAGGATCAATCCTGATTCCATCCCTAGATACGATATGGCCTAGAAGCTTACCTTCTCACATAGCGAAATGTGATTTCTTTGGGTTCAAAGATAGACCAAACCTGTGTCATTTTTCGAAAGTCTGTTTCAGATGGATCATGTGTTCTTCATCGGTTCTAGAGAAAACCGTCAAATCATCGAGGTAAATGACTACGAACTTGTCTCTTTCTCCTATGAAAGCGATGTCCATAGAGCGCTGGAATGTAGCCCCTGCATTCATCAAACCAAACGGCATTTTTTCATACATGAATGTACCCCATGGTGTGGTGAAAGCAGTTTTTTCCCTATCTTGTTCATTCATGGCGATTTGGTTATAACCAGAGAACCCATCTATCATAGACATTCGGTTTGCTCCAACAACTTTTTCTAACACATGGTCCATTTTAGGCAACGGATAATTATCCTTGAGAGACGACTTATTTAAGTTTCGGAAATCCACACACAGTTTGATTTCTCCATTCTTTTTCCTGACTGGGACCAGGTTTTCCACCCAGTCTGAGTACCTCAGAGGTTCTATTATTTTCGCATCTAAAAGCTTCTTAACTTCCTTTTCGATCACGGGTAACAAAATGGGGTTAATTTTCCTAAGCTTCTGCCTAAACGGTTTGACACCAGGCTTCAAAGGTATCTTGTGATCAATTATGGAAGTGTCATACGTTCTTAGCTCATCATAAGACTAGGCGAAAACATCTTTGTACTGTCTGAGTAGGTTTTTATACTTGAATTTTACCTCGGGAGGGAGGAACTTGGATATTTTTACCACCTTGGATTCTTTTTTAGTTCCTATATCACAGTCCTCCACTTCTTCTAGTTGGGGCTGCAAAGTGGATTTCACAGGTAAATCATTCTGATCAAAAAGCCTCTCTAAAGGAATCAAGCCTTTCGGAATCTGGTTGCTCTTAAGGACCAGCATACAATGATCCACAATTTTTTCTCGGAAGCTTTCAGGATCTTCCCCCTCTTGCATGATCCACATCGGGTCATTTTGATTCTCTTGGTCTGCATGAGTTTCGGAGAACTCGCCCACTGCTGCAAGAAATTTCTTAATTTGTTCATCATCTTCAAAGATCTGCCAGTGTCGGATATTGTCTGGTATAGAGGGTTTGTATCTGATTTCAATATGATACTTCAGTTTGAAGGTCATGGGAGGAGAGAAGGTTGAAGCTGCCTTTGCCAATGCATCAGCATATAGATTCTCTGCACGAGGGATAAAATGGACATTTACGGATGAGAAAAAGTTTTCCATGAGATCCCAAGCACAATTTCTATACATTCTTAGTCTGGGATGCTTGGCTAGGTACTGTCGATTTATTTGTTTGACTATTAGCTCTGCATCACCATATACCTCCAAGTTACTTATGTTTAGCTTTTTGGCAGCCTCTAACCCTAAGATCAATGATTCATATTCGCATACGGTGTTAGTGTAATCTATGTCCCACTGCAGTCTGTAGGAGAAAGGAACAATGAATTTACCTTCGAGAGCTACTAAAAGCACTCCCGCGCTTGCCCCTTCAGAAGATAAAGCACCATCAAAATACATTTTCCAAACTCTGTGGTTACACAAATCCTCTGTCACGTGACTTGAACTTCTTTATTTATATCGATTTCCTCTAGGAAACCCTCCAAACCATCATCAAAAGACAAGATGCAATTTCCCAGACCTTGGTCCGCAATGTAAATAGGGAAGTTGTTGGGGTTTTGAGGGTCACTGACTCTATATGTTAATCTTGTTTCTCTGTACAACCGAGTGAAATGACCACCGAACACAGGGATTGTGGCATACGTCATGTCCAATTGAAGAGAACCACCCAACTTGGCTCCCCATGACCTAGATAACAGCATGCCATACTTAGGGGGAATATTTGCAATAACCACATCCATCAGGATACTCTTAACTAGGACCTGCGCCAGGGTAACTACTAGATCTTTTATCATCCCCATACATTTAACCCTTCTCGAGTCAAAAGATTACAGATTTCCATAAGGTCTTGTGATCTAGAGACCCAACTTGTCCATTATAATCTTGGGCATAACGTTATGGGAAGCTCCGGAGTCTAACATACAATTATGCAGCAACTGATCATACACATTCAGAGTGATATAAAAGGGAGCGATGGTGTCTTTGGCCCCTTCAAAATGGGGACCAAAGGTGATGTTAGGTTTAAAGGGAGCGATGGTGTCTTTGGCCCCTTCAAAATGGGGACCAAAGGTGATGTTAGGTTTGTCATCTTCTAAGTTTAAAACATCAGACTGGCTTTCTAGCTCAGAGACACCCATCGCTTTGGTAATTTTCTTCCGATAAACAGGGTTTTTCACTAATTCTACCAAAGGGATTGGTATCTTAATTTTGTTTAACTCATTTTCAAAACTAAAAGCTCCACTCACCTTGTCAGTTTCTTTGGTTGAGACTTCCGAATTTTTCCTTTCCAACTTACTTGTCTGGACCGCTTTATCACTCATGGTCCTAGTTGAAGACGTAACTTTATTTACTGGTTCGGTTTCTTGTGTTTGAGTTTCAACTTTTTCCACCTCGGACTCCTGAGTGCTTACTACTTTAGTTTTGTTGTTGGGTAATAAGGTCTCTTCCAAAGGAGGTTCATAATCTTGACCTCTTTGAAGGATTTTCTTGGGTTGATTCATTGAGGTGGGCTTACTCTTAGATCTTAAGTTGTACTTTGGTTGAAACTCAGCCATTATCATCTCAGTTTCTGGTTGAGATCCATAGAGATCAGTGTGATCACTTTCTTCATCCTCATTAGACGGTTGTGGTTTGTTTAAATATTTTTCATAGTCTTCGCGAGTAAGATATGGTTGAGTGCAGTCATCACCGAAGTTCGTGACATCATTGTCTGAATCTTCGAAGTCTTGAAAATCGTTCACTCCTGTAAAATTTTCATTCTTTAAGGGAGCTTGTATTTTTTTATCTTTATTTTTTATTTGTCTTTGTTGGTTCGAGGGGTTTGGGTTCCTCTTGAAATCCTTTTTGGGGTAAGAGTCAGCTTTGGCTTGTTTGAGTTCCATTCTAGATATTTTATTTGACAGTTCTTTAATCACTCTAGCCATATCGTCCACCCTATCGTCTGAGGATCTATTGGACCCTAAAGGACCTGTTTGTTCTCTAAAGCGCTTGGTCTCTCAGTTTTCAGTCTCTAATCTAGCTCTAAGCTTACTTGAAGCCATCATATTAGACTCTATTTCTACCGCATCGTCCTGCATTCGGTTTAAGGTGGCT
The DNA here is from genome assembly GCA_900067695.1 of Picea abies. Lineage (NCBI taxonomy): Eukaryota > Viridiplantae > Streptophyta > Pinopsida > Pinales > Pinaceae > Picea > Picea abies. The sequence continues at coordinate 16,381 of CBVK0100485623.1, forward strand.
ACCCTTCTCTCTCGCAAAAGTAGTGCAAAATCCGGCGAAAGTCACTTTGGCCGCGGGTTGGGATAGTTTAACCTCGGCTGGGATTTTATTGTATAGTTTGTTGAATCTTTGAATGAATTCCATGACTGTTTCTGATTTCCTTTTCTTCAAAGACCCAATTTCGGTTAAATAATAGAGATGGTCTTTTCTCTCACTCCATTGTCTGAGGAAAGCATCTTCCAAAGCATCATACGACAGGATAGATGTTGGAGGCAGGCTCCGAAACCAAGTTCGGACCTGGCCTTCGAATGTTTGGACAAGAAGTCTCGAATATACATTATCATGTTCGATACCGAAGATATCTTCGAATTGGTCGAAAAAATTTATATGTTCGGCCGCAGTCAGATCCCCCTCCCTGGTGAATTACGGTAAATTTTTTTATTTAATTTTCTGGAAGATCGTGTAGAGGGACGGGCAATACTAATGGAGTGTATCTGGCTACAACTTTCACGAACACTCTGGGAGGGGGAGCAAGCCCTTGGCCTCCAGCTCCTCCTAGAGGGGCTCCTCCCCCTCCTCCTCCGATAAACCCTCCGCCTCCTCCTATAAACCCTCCACCTCCTCCTCCGGCGGCTTCCATCGTTGTTTGTGGAAAGTTGTAAAAGAGGTTTTGGAAAATTAAAAGGAAATATTTATTTTCTTCACGAAGAGGAAAATCTGATGAGGAAAGGTAAGGCACGCGAGGACTCGGTTCCTCGGATTTGCAAGAGACGTAATCAGGAGAACCGACGGGTGTGGGAAACGAGTGTGTAACACACTCTTCAGAATTTGGTGAAGTCGGGAAATTCAACTGAAGAAAAGATGGTATTTCAAAAGCTGACGAACTTTCAAGAGGGCCCTTTCCTTTGTATGCTAAGGGGACGGTTGGATGAATCTCACTCCTAACTTCGGAGCAGTTTGGTGTTGAATATTTAGCATCAAAGAGAGGAATGAGCAAAGTTGAGGGTTCAGAAGGACTCTTAGTCTTAAGTGATGGGGTTTTTAGTTTGTAAACTACAGCGGTTGGCTTAAAATAGCCTCTCGCCTTTAGAATTTTTTTGGGATTGGTAACGGGCGTAATCTGTTTACCTTCCGAGTTTTGTCTGGTATTCCTTCGATCGGATGCCAGTTTATTTCTCGTGGAGTCACCAAGTGAAATATAAAAAGCCTTAAAAGGTGTGTACTCTTTGTTCACTATCAAAGGGTAACACTTTCAATGAAAAACAAATGTCGTTTTCCCAGGGAAAAAGATTTCGTAACTTCGGTCCCCGGCAGCGGCGCAAGAAAGAATCTCAATAGTCACAAAATTTCGGTTATGATAGAGAAAAGAGAAATCGCTCCATTTCTCCCACTCTGTCTTCACTTGGTGCCAAATGTTTGTCATTGCACGAGCTTGGTACAGGCGATACATCTTTCCACCAGCTGAGATATTAGCCGTGATGGTTCGGCTTGACAACTGGCTTCGAAGAATTAACATTCTCGGGCTAACTGTTGCAGCTTGTCCTCCATCTATCTGTCTATGAGGTCTATGGCACATAACCGCGCGTTGGGTTTAATCATGCATCTATCTACTTGGACTATGTCCACCATAGTCATATGCGAGATATCGGTCGAATCTCTTTCTTCCTCTTCCTTCAGATCGAGCGAGATTTTTTCCATATTCATTTGCATCAATGTCTTGGCACTGCCTCCACTATCAATACCCAGTAGCTCGCCGTCTATGGAATTGAAGGCCTCCTTTAAAAAATTGGTTATCCTTTGGGCTTGTTGCTTTCCTTCGGCGATGTTATGCTCCCATTCCTTTAACAGAATGTTTCCCCTAGTTTGCTTTGCAATGGTGAACCTGGGAGTACCTGCCGAAACCCTATTGTTCGTGGCTATCGCAGCTTCCTGGAAGGTGTCCCGAGCTGCTCCGGCATCCCTCTCTCTGGCAGATAGGTGTTGTGGGGTAATCTAC